>CAUYRF010000273.1:0-120181 GCA_963573305.1 Pyrrhosoma nymphula
TAGAGATATTTAATTGTTGAGACATTTATGAACTAAAGATTGGACCAATGGATTATAAAGTACATTTTGTTCTTAATTCGCTGCCATTTCAACGGTGTGGATATATTTCTCCTGTATTCTTAGCGTATGTAAGAATTAGAATGCATTTTGATATCACCATGAATAAACTGTCACAAAGTGCTTTAAGCTTTCAGAAAACCGAGATTCTCACTTAATTATTTACCTTTCATTACGTTTATGACTAATGCTTTTTGTGAAAAGAATATTATCACGGTAATTTCACTCTTAAATAATGCAAAATTTGCAAAGAATATCGTCACAGCGTAGCGTTACGCCATTTTGTTGCCATTTTGAAGATAATTCCGATTCCATTCCTTAATTCCGGCACCTCATTGTCGAGTGGAATTATTCCGATCCGAAAATTCCGTGTGGATCGGAATTGAGGCTTATACAATCGCATTTCGTGATTCCGCGCGGAATTTATCCAAAATGGCGGTAATTCCGCTACGGAAAGTACGAACGGAAAGTTACACAATCGGCCCCCAGGACACAACTGCATGCATGTGGCGCCACCATAGCAACGTTCTCAACGTTGTTCATATTTTTAGGGCCGTATGCAAGAATTTTAGGGCCTTATTTGCCCGCGATGAAAAACCAGATATGCTATTTTAGAGGGTTGAAATCATTCCCTTTCTAATTTAAATTATCCAAAAAAATCCAGTGGGTCCTTTTTTGTAAAAGCGGTGTGAAAATTCTATTTCTAACGTTTTTACAAAAATTGTGAATTTTTGACTCAATTTTTAAACTAATGGATAGCATTAGAAAGATGAAATTTTGTATTCATAAACAATGTGTTGATATGTTATCACTTGCCATGATTCATGTTGATTATAGCTTTACTTCCTGAAATATAAAAAGCCAAAATTTTATTATTTTCGATCTGCAATTGTTCGGGCCAGTTTCGCCCTGAATTTTCCACAAGGAGGTCGCTCTTACAGTTATGTTTTTTATTTTGCTTAATAGAGCGAAAAAAGTTGTACTAAATAGCCAATATTTGTTTCTCTCATCAAAATATCCCTTGAGATACTATGCCTCAAATTTACCGAAATCTCATAGTCATACTGAAGAAGGTTGCGGCACGGGGTGAAACATATCTCTATATCTCAGCAAGTATACCATCGGCGAACGTAAAAACATACAAATGTCCATCGGAGGTATATCTGAATGTCCATATAAACTTTAATTGAAATCCTTGATGGTCGAGCGGGTCACTTCTCGAAAATTAAATCACTTGGCATGAAATGACCCAGGTGCATATTTTTCTAGTTTGAACCTCAGGATAATACGCTTTAGATCTTTTGCTCTCTCCGCAAAATTAGGACGTTTATTGTTGGTCAACTAGAGTTCGTCTAAAGCTTGAAGGTAATATATAATATATATAATGACTTGCTAAAATGTCTGTTACATCATTTGGTTTCTTTTTTAATGAGTTGACGTTATTTCTTTTAAAATGTTAATACCCACCAGTTCGCTATGTCATCGTTGAGTGGTGCTATGCTGATTAGACTTACAATTTTTTCTCTTATGCTTTGACGGATTTCCTTTTAGCGTAGAGTTTGAAGGTCCATGCGCCATTTAGTGCATTTATTTAAAGACCTACATGAGCTGGGTAGCAGTGTTCTTAGATATGCAAAAACGGCGCAAAGGTCGGAGAATGTGACTGGTTTTGTTTCAAAGGGAGTTGCATCTTTTCCTGACTCACTTGATGTAAGGATACAGTCGAGGCGTGTTTTTGTGACAGACGTTCTGGTAAAGGCTGGAGGACCTTGGGAAAGGGTGGCTCCGAGATCATTTAAAATTAAAGAGTCGATCAGTTGCCTTAAGGCCTGACTCGTACGGTAGCATAGCCTCTCTCTGTTAGAGGAGCTGTCCTCTTTTCTATGAATACAATTGAAGTCTCCTGCTACGATGGCGTTCCCTGTAAAACATTTAAGATAAGGAGCTAGTGTTTCGTACAAAAATATTAAACTTAGATCCCGATCTTAGTCTCCGGATGGAGCATAAATGTTGATTACATATATATCTTGGATTTTGATGAACGTGATTCGTCATTATTCGTGTCGTCTAATATTTGTTATTGGCAAGTCTTTCCGCACGATGAATGTGGTACCTCTATCAGTTGTGCCATTGTTGGCAATTGCATGAAATATTTTGGGGAAATAATATCCCACGGGAAGTTGTCTTTAACTTCTTGTAATAGGCATGCATCTAATTGTCCATTTAGAATGTAATTATCTAATATGCGAGTTTTATTTTTAAGACGCTCCATATTCCCGCAATGCTGATCGATCCTATGCGAATATTAATTTTTTATATATTTAAATAGCAAGAGCTATTACCGGGCATTAACTTACATTCTTTTAACGGTGTCTTCTTCTGATGTCGCCTTGGATTCCAGGCTACTTCGTCGAGAACCTCTCCGCAGACCATATCGTTTTCGATCTCGGATCAGTTGGGGCTCCCTTCCACCCTCCGTGTAAGATTAGGTGTCATCGCCCCATGCGTGGATTTTTGTCCATCGGTTCTGTGGTGTCATGGTCAGGGAACATCCGGGCAGCTGGTCCTGGTAGCCTTCCGCCTTTAGGATATCTAAGGTCGAACTTGTGAAGATAGGGTTTTGTGGGGTGTGCCAAAAATCCCCTTACCCTCCCTCACTCCCCCACTACGCTCTCCTTACCCTTCCCGTCGTTGGGATTTATTTTTTTATGTGAATGCGAATGAACATCTTACGGTTCGTTCTCGGTGTCATGTTTTGCCGCGACCAATACTTGTGTACATTCAAGATCCTCGTGTGCAAAAACTATAACGATTAGAGAATATCTAAAACTATGACTGGATAGCCCGTTTCGTCGACTACCGGAAATGGTTTGTGGCGAGCGGATGGGGGTTGCGAGGTGAAGTCACAGCTCAGCAGCGCATGGGGGTCTAAATTTGGGCTTGTGTGGGCACGGCGCGCGCTCAGTTCAGTTGTATCTCCGGAACGAGTTGGTTGATTTTAGTGATCGAGATGTCTACGTAGAGCGGAGAACGTGAGTTAGACGTTAATAACACTAGAAATATAAAATTAACATTGAAAAGCAGAAAATATTAGTTACCATCGACCAATTGTTCATAGGTTAGCCATTTGTACTAATTATTTCGATGAATAAATGTTATGTTGTTTTGTATGTATAGCGTAATTTTCTTTCTTTCATTTCAAATTTCTTTCTGACAAACAAAAAAAAAAGAATCTCCCAATTTCGAGAGTAACGTGTGTAATTTCGCATTCACGAATTAAAGATACGACGGTAATATCAAGAATACACCCTGAATTTTTTTCTGCTTTTGAGAAGTCTTCCGGTGTGTGTTTTTTCGTCGACTTCCCCATTGCTTTCTTCTTCTTCGGACCGCCTAGTCAGCTGTTGAGTTGTATCAGGTCCCTTTAGATTGCCCTTCGCCTGTCTTTTCCTCTGATGGAAATGCGTATCTTCGTTCTAGAGTTATTAGTACCGATACCTGTGATACTGGTGGAGCTGGGTATCTATTAGAAAGGGGAATTTTCACTGAAGATAAACCCTCAGTAATGCACTCGTTCTCGGGTTTCACTACACTGGGGTTGGGGAGTTCCTTCATCTCGTCCGTTAATGGCGTTGGGCGGTCTGCCGTCGGCGCATTAGGGATGGCGAAGGCCGCCTCCTCAACCGAGCGTCCTCCAGTTTCTGTTTTTCTTCTCCTGAGGAGTTCCAGTGAGTCACTGTTTTCCCCTTTCGTCTTGTCTCTTTCCTTCCTGGAGTGTTGAATGGATCCTTTTTTCATTCTTTTCGGCGTCGGCTGCGTCATTTTCCAATATCTCTACTTACATTCCATTTGATGTGTCTAGAGCTATTAGTCCTTTCGTACACTCAGTTTCGTACACTCTTCCGTGACTTCTGTTTCCTTCGCCGCGGCGTTAGCATTCGTGACGTTTTGCGTAGCTTTTTTGTCCTTTCCTCGGGCAGGACCAAGGAGGTTCGAAAAGAAATGGAGGCGACATACCACTTGATTTTTGAAGCCAATTCCGCCAATGCAGTCGGCACAGTTCAGACCTTCCTCTGGCTTACGTGTCCAGCGGTTGCGTTCGATTTTCGTCAAATCTCAGTGAAAAACCACCGACAAGGCGATGTTTTGTGACTGGTTTGGCAATACCTACTCGGCACAAAGCCTTCCCAAACACCCCTATTCTTGCTTCATTGTAGTCCATGAGCGTTCACGGTTATGCCTCCTCCATTTTATTTTAACCTCCTTGGGCACACCGACCTTCGTGTCCTACCTGGCTGCAATGCGCGCAGGTGCCTTTTTGGCCATCGTAGATCTCGACAGCGCGATTGACTTTTATTTGTATATAAGATGGAATGTCTCTCTCTGTTGTCCCACCATCGGTGTGTTTTCCTGTGCCGTTGCACTTCCTTTATGATGCCGTCAAAGCTCGTTTCCATTGGGAGGCAGAGAAGCTTCACATTTACTGGATTTAAGTCAAACAGCAAAGTTTTGCAATTATTCAAACACGAAGCCCAGCTAAGAATGTTGAACTCCGGATTCTTAACGTTTAATGAAGTTCAAGAAAATTATACGTCTTATAAGTTCGGCTGTGTTTGGAGATATTTAAGTTGCTTTCCTGTAACCGTCAGCATTTTCAGTAGTGCGTTACAGATTATACGAGTAGATAAAGGAAATGCCTATGGTTTTGGTAAATTCTTCCTCCCGCTAATTCTTTCCCATAGGCTGCCCTTGTTGAATGATAATTTTTCGGTAAATGTAAAATAATTAGATTAGGTTTCATTTGTACAATTGTTCACACCAAAATATACAAGAGACAATAATGTTGTGAGTCAGATAATTTATTTCCCATAAGCAGCGCTAGGCGAATGGCAATATTTCGGTACATATTACTCAATAGGCTTAATTTGCTCAATTAGTCATAAATGTTGTTCTGATCTATACTTTGTAAAGCAATTAGAAAACAGATTAAGAGTTCATGTTTGCTACGTAGCAGTACGCATGGAAGTATTTTTATGGACGTTACATGGAAATTTTCGTGTTTTTTGAATTTTCATATGTTATTACTTTTATAAAGAGAAAAAAGTTTAAAGTTAGGCAGTAATTAATGAGGCATAGGCATAGCCACAGAGAATGACACGAATTATAATTTACTGATATCGTGACTTGACTAATATTAATTTATCAGCACCGAAGATTAACCAATAAGAACTGACTGTGAAAAATATTTTCTCATTCGAAATTAATCTAATCCGGGAACAATTAAAGACCTGTCGGAGAATTCTCCGCGAACTTTATCTGTTAGTAGGATTTTGAAAATGAATTCCCGAAATGCGACATTCTTTAAAACAATCACAATTTTACTGAATGTTAATGGGCTATTTATTAATTGCTTAATATATCAGTGACGATCTACTACTACTACTACTTTTTTAGTAAGTGATTGGGCATTGTTACAGATGTTAGCAGACTAATGTCCAGAGCAAACGCACCCACAGACGGTGAATAGAATACTCGTGAGCAGTAACTGGTGTGGAAATAGACGAAGCTGAAAGAGAATATTATTCAAAATTAGAAACCATCATTATTTTTTTGAGAAACGACAATCATTAATGTTGTTTGTGCTCATTAAATTGTTCTTTATAATTACAATTTTCGTGAGAAGAAGTTTTTATCTATTCTAAACACAACCTATTTCCCACGTAACACAGTCTCATTTTCCCAAGATCCCGGTTTCCCGAAAACTAATCGATGATTGATTACCGTTTCCTTATTGGAATAATTTTACGTGCCACGAGGGAAAATAATAATTAGTGCTTCAATGTTTTCAGACTTAGCTCAAAGACATCTGATGCAAATTATTAAAAGGAACAAAACAGAGTTACTTTGGAAGATGGAAATAACATAGAATACAGAATTTTTTTGTTTATTGCATAATTTCATAGTTCTCACTAAATATGCACGCAGATACGGGTAAATATGGGATAATACATTCGAGGGAGAAAAAGGAAGGGGGAATGATTGGAAGTTACAATAAAAACGAAATAACACCTGGTGTACGTTTGCCGAGCTCTTAGCCCTTTAATGACCAGCTTGGGCTGGGAAAGATCCCAGAATTAGTTCACGGGGTTACTAAGGAAAATGGTTAAGGTATTTTGAAAAACAGATCTTTCCGCGTAACTGTCAGCACTGTTTGTGAGTGTTAGCAACACCTAAATATGGACCGCCGCACAGTAGGCTGAAATCGAAAAAAGCTGGCCAAAATTCAAAAAGTGATTTTTTCAAGCCACGAAGCTGAAGTTTGCAGTGAAGGGCAAGAAAGTTTAAAGTGAGAATAAATGTACATCAAAAGTAGGTATATTGCAAAGTCTTTGTTAGATAATACATTTAATGAGGGGGATAAATGGTCACAACCTTATGCTGAGAATGTTTTGAGAGCATGATGGAAATATTTGAAAACATCCGCCGGGCGTATTTTGAGAACATGCTGAACATTCGCACCCGGAAATTCACGGTGTCTCGTCCCAGCATAATTACTTACTTCATTGCAGTATTTTTTCCCGACAGTTATCTAGGAAACATTATTTGGCGTCATATGGACGCAGCTAAAACAAATGTGACGGTCCCCAGTGAAGAGGCTACACAAACGCTTATCGGTAGGACAGACAACGCCTTAAGGAACCTTATTTGAGCGTCCGTGAAACCCCCACGGAATGCTATACGAATCCCCAACACCCGGATCCACTAAGCGTTTTCATTGCTCAACGAAAGCCCACGAACCGCTGTAAAGGCGCTCAAAAACGCCTATGAAAACCTCACCAATACAATGAGCGTTCACGGAGCGCCCAGGAAACGCCAAGGAATCTTTAAGAAACGCTTAAAAATGCCTAAAGCGTTCACAATTGTGTTCAACGAACGCTTAATTGAGCATTGGCCCAGGATTTACAACGCCTTACGAAAGCTTAGAAAAACGCTTAACAAATGCCGAATGCCCTCTCAAAAACCGCCAGGGTATAGTATGCGTACTGAACTTAAGAAACATTAGAATTACCGAATAAATCCGTTATAATTAAATAATAGGCGTACTCGATAATGAATGCATTAGGATTGTCAATAATATACTATTATGATAAGATACAATGAGAACTGGACTTATAAAGCTGTCGTCTCGATGTGGTAGTTGCAATTCACGGCGTGAGTACTCTTATTTGAGCAGCAATGCTATCAATTGTCTTATTTGACGATTGATAGCAGTGTTGCGCAAGTATATTAGCAGCTCCTCAAGACATTCTGTCGTAGATTACGAACGCGATCAGTGAGTGTTTATTGGTATGGATTATTTTAGGAACTGCAGAGTCGATAAAAAGACGAAGGGAAAGGAGGTAGGTGACTGTATAATATGATGAATAAGAACTCGTGGCGAAAGAAAAATTCAATTTTGAACTGCAGGCGAGTGATTCCGAATCTGTTACTCGGAGACGCAGACAAGGTACCTTTTTAAAAGTCGGAAATTGGGGACAAATGATGAGTTTACTTTTAATATTAAAACTGAATTGATATTTAAAAGCATATAATTTCATGCGTAAAAATAGTAGTAACAAAAAAAAAGCAGAAAAAATTATTTTTCACCCTCTAGTCTCGAATCTGCGACCTTCGTGCCTACGATCTATCACTCTACCCATCAGACCTAAGCCTCCATATGAACGGTGAAGGAAAACGTAGCTAGATGTGGCAAGCTAATGGCATAAGTACAAGTGCGAGACGTCGGTGTGAATAGATTTCGCGCGTATTATTCAGTTTATTCATCCTAAGGATCTTGTTTTTCCACGAAAGCTACCACTATTTACTAAACTCCAGTCAGGAATCATGCAGGAGGAGTAAGGGAGGCAGCTAGCGCGGAGGTAGAGAATTTTGATAGTTACTTAAAAGATGACGGTAGGAAATAAAGGGTATTTTGTCCAATGGTTCTTAATTTCCGAATGCTTGACGCTTGATATATATGAAGCACGGTGTCATTGATTGATATATATCCCTATTTTACGCCGAAATGCCTTATTGAAATATGTTTTGATAATTCGAGTGAGGGCTCTACCTTTCGTCATTGGAAATAGTTTATCATTAATTTCTACCACAATATTTTTCAACCATTCAACATACTCCCTTCTCATTGTAAAGAAAAATGATACCATAATGTCCAAAAGTGTATTTATTGGATCAAAAAACTAATTGTTTATGAATTAGCTGCATAAAATACGAGAGGCGTTGTAGACTGCAGGGACACGGCCATGAAACTTGACCAGGTGATTTTTTTACGAATTGTTTTTACGAACGCATCCAATTTCCCGTCCTTACTATTTTCGTTGATTCTCAGTTAAGTCTTACGAAATATTTTGCTTCAATTGACCCTGGAATTTGATCATTTCCAGCATTTTAATATTTTTTTAAACCCCGCCCTGTTAAAATCAAGTGTGACTGCTTACAACCCATCGGTCCATACCCTGCTGTCCGTTCCATTCCTTCACGTATTAACGTGAAATTTTCCCCAACTGTCACATACCTTTCAAGTCTCTATCAGTCAGGTGGAGGCAACATAAATTTAACTTCACTACCTGGCCGAAAGAGGCGCTGCGGAGTTCGCCCACAGACTTATACAAATGACTGTACATAAATGTATTTTAGTTTCGCCTGAAGAAATCCTTGATGAAATGACAACAAAATCAAGGCGAATTCAACTTCAAATTTTATCAGTAGGGCTTTTTGTTGAAAGAATCTAATTTTTCAGTTTCACTTAGTACTGGTATTCATTTTACGTAGAATATACTACCTACCTGTATTACTTTTGTAAGTACTGTAGCTCTATGTACTGTTACAGTTTTTCATTCTTTCTAAAGAGTATAAGTGTTAAGGGCCTAGGCCAATATAATTCTTTAATGATTTATATACTGGATGAGCTCACAAAATGAAATATTCAAACATCATAACTGAGAAAAATTCAAAATAATAAGAGGTCGGAGATCTTATTGAAAAATCTGTTCACGAGGTGCATATAATTTTACAAATTAAATTTTGAAATTCAGAATTGTTATAAAAATTTAAATTTAGTTTACGTGGCTTACTTGCCAAAAGTTAAAAAGCACACTTTTATCCTTATCGTATCAACTGCTTTTTTACTGGGTGAACGGGCCTATGAAAAACTATGTAAGGAGTTAGGACAATTATATCTATGAGTACTACGTATATTCTTAGCATAATCAAAATAACTTTGCTGTTCATGTTATTTAAAATATGAAAGTTATTTAAACGTAAGTTTAAAAAAAGTCACTTTAGAAAGGTAGAAAAATGCGTTAAAATAGAGTTTTCAAGGAACAAAAACCTTAAGTTTTCCCCAGACTCCCCGCTAACGTCGAACCTGTAAATATAGGGTTTTGTGGGGTGTGCCAAAATCCCCTTCGCATCCCTCCTCCCCCAGTACGCTCTATAGCTCTAACAGCTATTGCATACACAACAGTCAATTAGAGATTGTAGAATCGGTTAAATACCTAGAACGCGTGCAGCGAAGAGGGGCAAGATACTTTAAAGGCCGTTATGATAAAATCGTTAGTGTACCTGACCTTTTGCAGCAACTGGGATGGGAAACGCTTTCAGACTGTCGATTAAAATTTTGACTTAAAACTATTATGTAATTTCAAAACCAATTTATTCTCTGACGACGCTAATAATATTTTACGAAATTCGACATACTACGGTAGATAAGATAATGAGAATAAAATAAGTGAACTAGACTGCAGAACGGACAAATTGAAAATGTCTTAGTAGTCACACTGACACTTAGTAGTAGTTGCTTGTATCCTAATACTTAATACCTAATACTTGTATCCTTATCTGCTACCTAGTACTTACAGCACGTCGTGCATATTTTCAGGATAACTCTTTAATCTCTGCCCATTAAGGAATTGCAAAATACATAAATACTAATATATTCGACTGTATCTGGCGTTATGTGATGAACAGCATTTCAGTAATTAAATAAAACTGCCGTAGTTGTACATTTCATTCAAAGTATTCTACCAGCTGATTGGTAGGTTCTAGGACAATCCCCAATTTGTATCCCAACCTAACAGAAATTGTCTCGCTTTCCCTCCTAAGGATAGCCCGTTATTAGATCCCTCTTCAATTCTTCATATCTTCTACCTCTTATTTCGTCTAGAATTCCTATCCTCTTCCTTCCTCTCCCACGTTTCCCCAGTGTTCTCCCCTCTATCACTCTCTTCAACAAGCCCTCTCCTCTCAAAACCTCCTCCATCCATCTCTTCTGCCTTCTCCAAACCTCTGCCACAAGATTTCTCTCCTCTCCGACCATATCCAATACCTCCTCGTTCGTCTTTCTCGCCATCCAGCTAACCTTCTCCATCCTTCTCCAAACCCACATCTCAAACGCCTCTAGTCTACGCACATCCTCCCTTCGCAATGACCAAGTTTCCGACCCATATAGCGCCACGCTCCATATTAAAGTTTTCACCAGCCTCTTCTTTACGTCTCTTCTCTGATCCCCCCTCATCAATTCCCTTCTCTTCGAAAATGCTTCTTTAGCTAGCGCAATTCTGCATCTGATGTCCTTACCACTAAACCCATTCGCCTCCAAAATACTACCCAGATACGTAAACTGCTCGACCTGCTCTATCTTACACACTTGCTAATCACTCACTTTCCCAAGTAGTTGACAAGCCTACGAGAGGAAATAAAATATTAGACCTTTTTGCAGTAAGCCATCCTAAGTTGATAAAACAGCTCGATATTATTGACGGCATAAGTGATCACAGAGTAATTTTTGCAACCTTAAAAATTGAAGTAGAGTCAGCTGTAAAACCGAAACGCAATATTTATTTATTTGATAAATGCAACTTCATCAAATTTGGCGAGATGCTTAATGATTCGTACACGGATTTCGTAGCTAAAACTGAGGATAAAAGCACTGATGAATCATGGAAATATTTCTTAAAAATTCGGCGACGGGGAATCAACGAATATATTCCGCAAAAATTGAAATGCGACAGTAAAGAACCTCGCTGGTATAACAACGATGTTAGGAGGGACCTTAAGAGACAGAAAATTGTACAACTTGGTTAAAAAGTTCACTACGGTAGGTGACAAATCGAAGGAACTTGAAGCAAAAGAAAGTTACGCTGCGCAACGCTCAAAAACTAAGAAATCAATGCGTTCTGCATTGCTAAATTTCAAGAAAAAAGTACTTGGTGAATTACTCGAAGAAAATCCGAAATCTTTTTGGTCATATGCGAGAGAGCTTCAGGGAAAATCTTCAACCGTAGATTCGTTATTTGATAAAGATGGCAAACTTGTCACCGAAAATATTGACAAAGCTAACACGTTAAATTCCCACTTCAAAAGTGTATTCACCACAGACGATACTGCATGTAATTTTGAAATACAATTCACTGAGGAACCGATGAAAGAAATCACTGTTCAACGTGATGGGATAACTAAACAGCTGCAGTCGATAAAAAATAGTAAATCTCCGGGTCCAGAGGGAATACCCGCGCGTGTCCTCAAGGAGTTGGCGCCACAGATCGCACCGTTCTTAGACATAATATTCAAGAAGTCATTGTCTGAAGGAAAGATACCATTAGACTGGAAAATTGCAAACGTTACACCGATATTCATAAAGGGAAACAGACACGACCCAGGGAACTATCGACCAATTTCATTAACGTCGATTATAGGCAAGATACTCGAACATATCGTCGTTAGCAATATCATGACGTTCCTGGACAGTCGTAACGTCCTCCATGGCTGTCAGCACGGCTTCCGGAAAGGTAGATCATGTGAAACACCACTCGCGCCCTTTCTTCATGACGTTCTCAAATCTGGTGAATCGAAAAGACAAGTTGACGCATTATTTCTAGATTTTAAGAAAGCTTTCGACACGGTACCTCATAACAAACTTTTATACAAATTACAGTCATGCGGCCTAAACGAAACAGTAGTAAACTGGATACGCGACCTTCTGAGTGATCGTAAGCAAAAGGTAGTTCTTGACGGAATTATCTCTGATGTCGTTAAAGTGACATCAGGTGTCCCGCAAGGAAGCGTGATCGGACCCCTTTTGTTCATTATATACATAAATGATCTATGCGCTCGAATTAGCAGTAAAATACGTTTATTTGCCGACGACGCTGTCATCTATCGTGAAATTAGTGATCACTCTGACTTTGAAACCTTATCATCGGATTTAAACAACGTTCATGAGTGGAGCCAAGAGTGGGGACTCGAACTTAATCTAAGCAAATGAACGGCGGTACAATTCTTGCTGAGGTCGTCCAACTATTCCCATGTATATGCTGTGAATGGTGTTAACATAAAGGCGACAGATGAAGTGAAGTATCTAGGAGTTACGATAACTTCGGACCTATCGTGGGGAGCACATATAAGAACTATTTGTGGCAGAGCTCTGAAGAAGCTAGGATTCGTCAAGCGTATTGTGGGAAGATTTTCGGATGAAAAAGTAAAAGAGAGGTGCTATTTCGCACTCGTCCGGCCACACCTTGAATATGCAGCGAGCATATGGGATCCGGTGCAGAAAGACTTAGTCCGGGAACTTAATAAAATACAAAGGAAAGCTGCGCGATTCGTCAAAAACAGCTACGGGCGTACTGACAGCGTTACACAGATGTTAAACGAATTAGGCTGGGAACCGCTAGAGACTCGGAGGCTACGCGCTAGGCTTAGATTGCTTGAACAATTGAGAATAGATGTCTTTCAGAGCGACACGGAGAACATCATATTAGAACCCCACAATATTTCCAGGTCCGACAGAAACGATAAATTAAGAGAGATATTTTGCCGAACGGATAGGTATGGGAATTCGTTTTTCCCCCGAACAATAAGGGACTATAATAAATGCTAGGCGTAATTTCATTAGAGCGTTTCCTTTTTATCTTTAAACGGCTGGTGTCCTAACACCCCCCGCCACACGCCTATTGAGGCGGCTTGCGGGGTAATATGTAGATGTAGATGTAGATCTTCTGCCCTCCCACCCTTATTCTTCTAGCCCCGCCTTCTTACTTCTAGAAAATCTCATTACTTTCGTTTTCTTGTGATTGATCTTCATCCCATACTTTTCGCACTGCACCTCTAATGCATTCACCATTGACTGTAACCCCTTGGCCGACTGACTAACCAATGCTTGAACATCTGCAAATCTCACTGATTTTATCAGCTCCCATCCTACCTTTATTCCTACCTCCTCCTCCCCCATGCCACCATTAACATTTCCTCTGAATACACGTTAAAAAGCAACGGCGATAGTGGACACCCTTGCCGCACTCCCCGTCCTATCGTGGCCCATCCCGATTCTCCATTGGCTACCCTAACCTGCGCAGTCTGATTCATATACAAATTTCGAATCAGCTGCCTGTCCCTCCAATCGACCCCTAATTTATTCAACACTCCCATTAATTTCGTCCATTCCACCCGATCAAACGCTTTCTCAAAATCTACGAAGCATGCAAAAACATCCTGCCCATACTCTAGGTTTCTTTCTACTAGCGTCCTCATCACCGCTATAGCGTCTCGCGTTCCCGTCCCTCTCCTAAACCCGAACTGGTCGTCACCCAATAGGAATTAGTACAGTCTTCGCGAAGTCTTCCGGCCACACTCCATCCTCATAAATCCTACGAATAAGCGCAAAAAGTTTTCCTCTTCCGTTCTTCCCCATGCTCTTTAAAAACTCTGCAGGTATGTCATCTATTCCAACCACCTTATTCCTTTTCATGTCTCGTAGAGCTCTTTCGATTTCGCTATCTAGGATACTTGGTCCGATGCCATCTCTGTCGATATCGTCTTCCCTTTCTATATCTAACCTTTTGGGCCTTATTTCTTTACCATACAGCTCTTCAACATACTCCTTCCACCTCTCCTGGATCTCTCTCGGTTCTACGATCACCTTTCCCGTCTTGTCTGTTATCGTTGTAATTCCCCTTCCCTTATTACCACCCGTCAGTTCCTTTACTTTCCGATATAATGCATCTGCTCTTCCCTCTTTTTGGTATTTCTCTAACGCGTCGATCTGTTCTCTCCACCACGCCTCTCTTGCTTTCTTTGTTTCTCTTCTAAGCCTGTTATTAAATTCTCTTACCTAGCTCTGAGTTTACACTCTTCCATTTCCTTCTCTCCTCCATCTCCCTGATCATCTCCTTCGTGATCCACGGTTTTCTAATTTTAGTTGCGCTCACTACGCCTACCGTTGCTTTCGCCGCTTCTACAATTCCATTTTTCAAACTTCCCCATTCATCTTCCACTGATCTAACTCCATGATCCTCACCCATTATCTCATCCACCTTCTCTCGATACTTCTTCTTCATTGCCCCAGTTAATGCCCCCGTATTCCACTTTCGTACCCTCCTTCCCATTCTTATCTTTTTCAGTTTTACCCGACATTTCATGACTAATAAGTTGTGGTCTGTGTCTGTATCAGCTCCTGGATAAGTATGCGAGTTTTTAACACTATTCTTGTATCTGTGACGTACCATTATGTAATCTATCTGGAACCTATCTGTCTCCCGGCTTCTTCCAAGTGTACCTACGTCGAGGATGATGTCTGAACCATGTATTCGTAATTACTAGGTTATTTCTGCGGCAAAACTCCACTGCTTTCTCGCCCCGGTCGTTTCTCCTTCCTAGCCCGTAATCGCCCACCTCCCGCCCATCTCTTCCTTCACCCACCACCGCGTTCCAATCCCCCATTACTACCAGGTGCTTACTTCATGGTATCCTACCAATTATTTCCTCTTGCTGATCGTACACCCCATCTACCTCCTCCTCTTTATGATTAGAGGTAGGCATATAAACCTGGATTATAACTAAATTCGTTGGTTCTGCTTTTAGTTCCACGACTATTATCCTATCACTCACCTGTTCTGCATACATTACTTTTCTACCGAGTTTCCTATTCATTACGAATGCAACCCCGCGCTGACTTTCATTCCCTCCACTATAAATTACTCTATAGTCGCCGCTCCAGTAATCTCCGTCATCCTTCCATCTTACTTCACCCAGACCCATGATGTCTACACCCACCCTCTCAATTTCTTGCTTTATATTCTCTAGCTTCCCCGCCCTCAGCATAGTCCTAACATTCCACGTGCCTATTCTGATAGTTTCGTTCCTCTTCTTTATTGTACAGTCCACTTATATTTAATATAAATAATCGTAGCGTAAATTGTAATAAACACGTGCAGTGTAATTATTTACATTAAATATAAGTGAACAGTACAACTACGGCAGTTTTATTTAATTACATAAATACTAATGGTCCCTCTGCCATTGGTAGCATATCTGTAGTGTAATGCAGACTTGTGAGGCTTTGCCTCGTGACAAGTATTAGCGATTTATGCTAATGTATTATTTGTCGTAGATACACTAACTTTAGGGTATAGTGTAATGCACGTTGGTGACTACTCACCCCCTGTCACACACCATTGAGGTGGCTTGCAGCGTATTTTGTAGATATAGATACGCTCTCTCCACCCTTCCTGTCGTTGGGATTTCTTTTTTTCTGCTTTTAAGAAGTCTTTCAGTGTAAGTTTATTCGACGACTTCCCCACTGCTTTCTCCTTCTTCTTTCTCCGCCCCTCTCTCTTCTCTTTACCCGACGTCGTCTTCTCCTTTTCCTCTTCTTCGGCCCGCCTAGTTAACTGTTGAGTTGTATCAGGTCCCTTTAGATTGCCTTCGCCGCTTCGTCTTTTCCTCTGATGGAAATGCGTATTATTGTTCTAGAGTTATTTGTATCGATGCCTGTGATACTGGTGGAGCTGGGGGTCTATGAGAAAAGGGGAATTTTCACTGAAGTCAAACCATCAGTTGTGCACTCGTTCTCGGAATTCCCTTCGCTGGGGCAGGGGAGTTCCTTCGTCTCGTCCGTTAATGGCTTTGGACTGGCTGCCGTCGGCGCATTAGGGATGGCGAAGGCCGCCTCCTCCAACGAGCGTCCTCCAGTTTCTGTTTTTCCTCTTTTGAGCTGTTCCAATGAGTCACTGTTTTCTCTGTTGTCTTGTCTCTTTCCTTCCTGAAGTAGTGAAAAGATCCTTTTTCATTCGGCGTCAGCCTCGTCCGATCCTTTCGGCGTCAGCCTCGTCATTTTCCAATATCTCTACTCCCACTCCATTTGATGTTTCTAGAGCTATTAGTCCTTTTTTACGCTGTTGCCTCCCCTTCCTTGAATTCTATATCCATCGCAGCCGCGTTAGAATTTGTGACGTCAGCGTAGCTTTTTTCCTTTCCCTCGGGCAGGAAACCTGGCTGGAACGCGCGCAGTTGCGTTTTTGGCCATAGTAGATCACAACAGCGCGATTACCGTTTATTTGTATATACGATGTTTTTTGTTTCTCTCTATTGTCATTCGAGCCACTTTAGGTCACGTTTTCCATGGGAACATTGAGCTGCTGTCTCATGTGTTGTCCCACCATCAGTGTGTTTTCACGTATCAATGAAGTTTTTTTATGATGTCATCATAGCTCGTTTCCACCGGGGGAGGCAGAAAAGCTTCACATTAACTGAATTTCCGGATGTCTGGTCCATTATGACCGTTATGCGCTGCTAATCCAGCGTCGGGAAAGGCATATTTCTCTTAAACTTTTTCATGATATCTTACAGGATGGTTTCACTGGCAAGTTTAAACGAAACCAGTGTGCCCCGTGAATCCAAACTGAATCGTGTTTCCATCTTCGGCGGTGAAACCCTACGCCTCCCTAAAAGAGGTGGACCTATAACGGCGTCGGAGGCTTGGTTATTTCGTCAACCTGCAGAACGATCGTATTGATGCGTTTCACAGACAATTTGCTGCATTGCAAGTGTCGAGTTTACAATGAGTTGAGGGTAATTTAGTACTCCCTCCCCACTGCCCACGGCCGCGGCAGTAAAAAGTATATGTTCTTCACTTTCACTTTCCTCTGGGTGGTATTTGTTCATTAGAAAAACGTGAAAAAGAATCACTAAGCACTTTTATGAAAGCGAGGAAAACCTTGTAAATATCCTTTTTTCTTCGTTGTCGAAAGGAATCGAACAGAACAAGTGTATTCACGTCTTCTCACCGAGTCGGAGAACTAGTCCCTCTCCTTCTCGACGATCCAGGCCCGATCCAAGAATCGAGGCAAAAGTTCGTACACCGCACTTTGGAGCTTTCACAAAAACACGTCCTCTCTGTTCAAACTACCTAGGAAGTCATTTTCCCCAGTGAACCTCTGGTCCCGGTGAAGGCGAATGATTTTTTCTATGTGCAGTATTGCACATATGGGCACTTGCGGGTGACTCAGTAAAGAAAATTCCGTGGCTAGTCCCGGTATCCTCAAAATTGGTACAAACACCTTTTTCAATTTATCGCACAGTGGCACTAACATGTCCAGAAGTGTATTTTTTAGCACCAAACAACTAATTGTTTATTAAATAACAGCATATTTAAAAAATACAAGAGGTGAAAGAAGAACAGACTATCTTAACCTTAACATTTTTTGCATTATCCGTTCTTGAAATATTTTAACGTTTTTATAATGTATTTATATTTGAAAGTGTACTTCATTGCAAATAAATTAATATTATTAATATATATGCAAGGGCTCTCCACAACTGCGAGTCCGACATATATGCTGGTAGTATACCAGTTTTAGTCTCACACGACATTTTGACCAAATCAATACGAGTACCTATATCTCAACCCTGTACGGTATGGGATTATGCAATTATAAGAAAAATTACTATCACAGAAGTACAGTAGAAAGATATTAACTGTTGTGTGAATATTTAGTTTATAGTGGCTTATCTGTGAAACACTATTTCTTTTACTATTGCAGTGTGCCATTGACAGTAAAAGGTGTCAACCCGACCTTCCAGAGATTTTGATGCCATTTCAGACCCATGCCACAGCACTACACTAATGCCTATAACATGCGACTCCATGAACCTCAGGTATGGTTTTACTTGTCTCCAAGCCCATACCCACAAATGCCCAACCGATTTTTAATTCTTGATAATTTGACCTATCGGGAATAATATTTAGTAATATTTTCCCAATAAAACTTGGAAATGCTTACTAAAGCTTTTTTATGAAATTCAGATTTTGTATGCTCCTTTTGTTTATTGTACTGGTGACTAACAGATTGAATATGAATCAAAGGGTTCTCAGCAGAATGGTTTCTTTAGTATATCACCTGAGATGTGTCCAGTAGAATGCTTTATCAACATTTTTTATTCAAATCCAGATTAGTATCCTCAGATGTTTCACTTCTAGCTATAAAGTGAATCTTCTCGGTTTGATATTCCCCTCTGATGAGTTGAGATTTTTATACTTTTCTTAGATATTGACATGAGGAAATAATTTTAAAATTAAAGTGATGGCAAATATAATACATGACATGGCTATGCCCAATGCCCTTGCATCCTGCTTCCAGAGGGAAGCAGGATGCAAGGGCAAAACTTTTATTCATACCCTTAAAGTGAATAGATAGAAGTTTGGAAAAAAAATTAGCTCAGTACTAGCATTGTAATGAGGAATCATGATAGTAATCCACCATCCACATACCTGATGTATACCTCCTCCCTGAAGAAAAGACACCACTCCGCAGTGATATTTCTCTTGAAGTGAGACTCTATACATTAAGTTTGAATGATACAAGGTTGTGCATGGTAGGCTAACATAATGGGAAGCCTACGTTCTACCCTTGGCACTGACCCAGATAGATAGATGATCAATGATTTGAAACTTTTGGAGGAACACTGCTTGCCTTTGGGTTCGTTGGCAATGAGACACACTTCGTCATGTACAGAGGTGGAGAAAATTAACGCAAAACTCTTCGTCCTGTGAAGGCGGCGTGCGCGGGGTCTCGTTGGTATCGCTCTTTTTTCGACAACTCGACACATCTGAGAAAACTATTCGCGACCGGGAATATTCAAACTCTATGTGAATAGAAATAGATTTTACGCATCGCAAAAATAGGGTTACTTATAAAGTGAGCCTATGAATTGGAGTCATCAACGTGATGACAGCTTACTTTCCCCGTAGCCAGTTGAAGTTTCGAAGAGTTTTATGTGACTTGCCATATTTGTTTTAGCCCTGTGAGCCCTTTAAAATTGTATTTCACGGTAGAAACTTGGCGAAAAATATACGATGAAACAATTTGACTCAAGGACAAAAGTTGCATGTCTGCTCAAGACTTTAACCAACTAATAAAAGTTTAATTTTTTAATAGTAAATTGTTGTGGAATAGTGTCGTGTAAATAAGTCTTACACTTCTGTTGGGGAATAATGTTTCAAATAAAATTATCGGCGAAAGTATATTAAAGACAAAAATTAACATTTTATATGATTCCTCCCGACTTTTACTTCCAAAAACAGGGAACTTAGTGGAAAAAATTGTTATAAAGAGGATTCCCCAATGAAAAAGCGATTTAAAGACTAATTGGCGATACCTAAATACTCCTTTATTTCTGCGCTACCGTTGTAGAGAGAGGATGTTTGAAGCACTTAAATTTCTCAATTTATGTTCATGCAGATTAATTAATTTATGAAAAATATTTTAATAATAAATAAATCACTTCTTAATTCCTTCAAGGAATCAATAAATCTATTTTAGCCAAGTTTGCGAAGAAAGTCTTCGAATATACCACTCCGGAGAATAGAAAGAACAGCTTATGTTACGTAAATCATTCGTCGTGATAGCCAAGTGGGAAGAGTGTGCGTCTGTCTAGCAGAGGGTTCTGAGTTCAAATATGGTTAAGGCTACTTCAATCTCATTTGCGGTAAATATTTTCAAAGCGACTTTATTGTCACTAAAACTTCGGAGGAATCCGCAGGAAGCCTTATTTAAAGAACGTCTTTCCAAACAACATTGACGTTATATCATTAAAATCTCAATAAAATTATTGACATCTGACTGCTGGTATATTTAAACCAGCAGCCACTAATCATGGGCAAAAAAATTAATTAATTATTGGGAAAGACGAAATGAAGTAGCAATTTTTCCTTGCAATTAGGAACCTGCAAAATATTTATATATTTTTAATTACGCTATTTGACATCCCGTAGGACCATTAATTCTCATTCTCATTTTTCCAATAAACGAATGTACTCCTTATGAAATGTGAAGTGAATGATCTGGAGTCAATAATGGGACTTAAGTTGTGCAAATAGTTGCCTATTATTTGCATAGTGATGGAATTAAATAATGTGCAAAATTTGAAAGATTATAAACTTCTGGTTTTTGAAAAAACTTTACGCTTCAGAAAAACGTTTGAGTTAAGGAATATTTTCATCATTCAATCTTTCTATACCTATTATGTAAGGTACAGTGACGTATCCGAGGGGGGAGGCCTCTTCCAGGGGTCCGACGGGCAAAAGAAAAAGCATAGGGTTTCTTTGTAAGCTTCATTTTACACACGGATTAATATAGGTTTTACCAACGATGTAATAGCATTGATATGCTAAAAAAACTTTTCTCTCTCTCCAACGAGCATGAACTGTGTTTTTCGTTAACGAGTTGTTTCGGACATTTCGAGTTGGACAGACTTCGACGGAGAGTAGATGAGTCAAAGTTGAGGCTACTACGTCTATTCCACTTTGGCCTTACCTACCCACCTGCCCACGTCTGCGTCTCTTGCGAAGCTGCATCCCCCATCGCCTAAAAAGAAAGGGATCTCTGGCATGTGTCGGTCACTTTGTGTCAAGCAGCCTCCCCTGACCCGTTAAAAAGTAAGGGCTTATTGCTGTGGTAGTAAGCGCGGGTTAACACACGGCATTTATTAAGTTTATTGGTTTCTGACTGACTGTGAGCGTTTTGGCGCTAACGCGGTCTAATTCGCTCTTTGCTACGCGTAGATGCAATCATGTTTCCTGAATGTATGACATTGTTTTGTCCCGTTGACGTCTCCTTCGGCACCTCGTCTTGGGCGTCTCCTTAAACTTGCCTTTTTTTTAATGCGAGGACAGATAAATTATTTTCGTTTCGTCAACTAAGTAAATTTTATGTAGAATGCCTTCTTGGGATTCCATCCGGGTTGGGAAGTCCATGACCAACATTTCGGCCGCTTACTCTGCCGCCGTTCTCAGGGTGATGTGATGGCGTTGACCAGAACTGTCGAAAATATATAGGTGTCTCCCTTTTACACCTACTAATTAATTACACCTAGTAATTATTTTTCTATCAAATCAATTTTAGAAGTAATGTAAGATGCCCGATCCTGTACGTAAAGTCAACTGAACTACTTTTCCCACTAGCATTTTTGATGGCAATAAAATACTCGTATATCTTGACGTAAACAAATTTACTCAAAATTTAAACATAGAAAGTAATCGATGTAGTACGTCCACTTTATTTAAAAATACACTACACGTGTTTCGGCTTTTCACTAAGCCATCTTCAGGTACGAATACATTTAAGTTTTTGCAGTTTGAATATATATATATACACATCCAGTTCAATAGAAATGGGGGGGAGTTTACGGGGGGTTAAAGGATGTCCGGGGGAGAGGGAGGGGGGGGGAGGAGGGGAGATTTGGGGGTTAAGTTTGGGTGTGGGTTGGTTTGGAGGGGGGGAGGAGTGGAGTCATGTTTTGAGTTCTCGGTAGGAGTACCCAAACTTAACCCCAAAACCTCCCCTCCTTCCCCCCCTCCCTCTCCCCCGGCTTTCCTTTAACCCCCACCCCCTTCCTCCCCCCACTTCTGTTGAACTGGATGTGTATGTATATACAAACAGCAAAAACTGGAATGTATTCGTACCTGAAATGGCTGAGTGAAAAGCCGAAACACGTGTAGTGTATTTTTAAATAAAGTGAACGTACTACATCGATTACTTTCTATATTACGATGTTCCACCACATTTCGCCTGACACCGTTGATTTCAAAATAGAAACATTTATTTGACACAAAAACCGTTCCTTTCTTTTTTAGCCAAAATTTTCACTGTAAATTTTAAATAATTTATCCATAGAATAAGAACAATATTATCGATTGAAAAATTGATGCAAAATTATTTTTTTAAATAATAAAATGAATGAATAAACCTAAAAAATTAATTAAACTCCCCCGCTTCAATAGGGATTTTTTTAATTACCTCATTTGGTATTTCATCCTCTCCCGGTGATTTTCTATTTGGCAGATTCTTGATTATATTTGTAATTTGTACGAATGCCATTTTTGGTATTTCCTCTTCTCTAATTTCATGCTCCCACGGGTCTTTGTCTATTTCTATTTTTAGAGTTAATTTGCTCGCCTTGTTTACTGTGAACACCTTTTCCAAGTTTTCGGCCATTATATTAGCTTTATCCTTGGGCCGATAATACCTTTCGTCTCCGCTCACTATCGCAGGGTCACGAGATGGTATTTTCTTCATGGATTTCGCAAGCTTCCACAGCGAGCCGTCATTAGTATTCGTCGACGCAAGTTGGTCATTCCATCTTTCCTCCATTAATATTTTAACTGCTCTTTTAATTTATTTATTAAGTTCTTTAACCTTATTTTTGATAGCCGATGTTCCAATTAGTTTATATTTCTTTCGTAAGTAGTTTCGTTCTTTAATATTTTCCTTTATCTCGTCATTTAACTTTATTTCATCTGCCTATCTGTTCTTTTTCTTAGGAATGGCCAATTACATGCCCTTTTTTTATTGCCTTGACTATTATTTCTGCCATTTCGTCAATGCTTTCGTTATTCATGGGAGAGTTTTTACTGTTTAGTATGTAGCTTCCTACTGTTTGTCTAAATAGATCCCAGTCGGCAAGGCCATAGCAATATCGTTTCCGTTGATCTGGTATCAATATGGGTAATACTCCAATATAAATCAAGACAGGATAGTGATCACTACTTAGTTCATTAATGGTATAGGCAAAATCTGAGGTTTCAGGCGTGATGGAGTGGAACCGGAACATCACTGCAGTTAATGAAACAAGAGCAATTTCCACAAGTATACTTGTGGAAATTGCTCTTGTTTCATTAACTGCAGTAATGGTATAGGCTTTGGCCGGCCTTCTGAGTCCCTTTGTCACTGCCAGGTCAATTACACTGTTTCCACACATTCGCGTCGGCTCGTTCGGTGCTAATATCTTCAATCTATTGACGTTCGTCCAGTTGTAAAATTTATGTCCATTTGCATTTTCGCTCGGGCAATTCCTGTGTACGTGTTTTGCATTAAAATCTCCACCCACAATCGTAGGTGCAACGTCATTCATTAATTGATCAAATTCAGTCTCTTGGAATTTAGCACGTTGAGGCTGATAGCAGGAGAAAATATTAATTTCTCCAATCTCCATCTCTATTTTAATGCCGACTGCCTCCAGGTTTGTCATTATTTTCAGTTGAATGTCGTCTTTCGAGATATTATCTTTCGTCAATATAGCCGTTCCGCCACTGGCCTTTTTTCCATTATATATTTTTCTGTCTTTCCTCACGACCTTGTATCCCGGCACTTCCCATGCTTTTTCTTCCCTCAAGTGTGTCTCTGATATGAGGCATACATCTACAAAGTATTTATTCAGAAAGTTTACAAGCTCCGGCGTCTTACTTTTAACGTCGCCATTATCGTTCCAAAGAGACATGACCAAGGATTTGTTTTTGTTAACTTTATCCATCATGAACGTTAGATTTCAAAAGCATGCCCGTAATTTGAGGCATCATTTGCTGAAACATCTGCATCTGTTGTTGCATCATGTCTCCAAGCATTTTGATGGCGTTCAGTATATCATTCATTCCACCATTTAACCCTTTTCCAGCTCTATTCTCCTGCGAAGTGTTTGCGGAGTCATGCCTTTGCGAGTTGCTCTCGACCTTTCCTCTCTCCTCATTTTCTCGCTGAGTATTGGTTTGCCTGCCGCTGTTGTCTTTTTGCCGTTCGTCCTTTGACCCAGCACTCGCCGTTTCCCATTCTTTCCGTCTCATTGTCCAGACGTTTGTTTTCGATGGAGGGGCCGGGCGAGTATTCTCCACATTGTTTTTCTTTGGCACCTTTTTTCTTTCTTTGGCTTCTTTTTTCTTTCTTTGGCTTCTTTTTTTCTCCATTGTGTTCATATGTATTTTGAATGTCTCGTAATCCGCGGAGTTCGCTTCGTGCGGGCCTCCGCAATTGCAGCATTTTACCGGGTCTTCTCGTGTGCAGTTTAGTCTCTCATGTTCCCCTGCGCATCTGTAACACCTTTCTAATGCTTGGCAGTACTTTGATCCGTGTCCATATTTGTTGCATCTATAGCGGCGCTGTGGACTCTTGTACTCATACTCAGTTATTTTTATTGATTGACTGCATATGTATTTTGTTCTTTCGATTATTTTTGGATCGAAATCCTTGCCTCTTTGAACAGTTATGTCATAAATGTGTTTTCTGTTTCTCGATATTGTTTTAACCGCAACACAAGGGATTTTTGCGTCGACCAGTTCTTTTCTTATAAATTCATATTCTATTCTTTCGTCCATTTCGTGAATTACATATCTAACTACTACTCCTCCTTTCGCAGGCCATGTGTGGTTTTGCGCCTGATTTTCTTCGGGGAATTTCTTCATTTCCACATAGTCCTCTTTGTTTTTGAGAATAGATATCTTTAAGAGCGACACGGAGAACATCATATTAGAACCCCACTATATTCCCAGGTCCGACAGAAACGATAAATTAAAAGAGATATTTGGCCGAACGGATAGGTATGGGAATTCGTTTTTTCCCCGAACAATAAGGGTCTTTAATAAATGCTAGGCGAAATTTCATTAGAGCGTTTCCTTTTTATATGTAAACGGCTGGTGTCCTAACACCCCCCGCCACACGCCTATAGAGGTGGCTTGCGGGGTAGTATGTAGATTTAGATGAAAGCTGGAATAATGAATGCTGGCACATGCCAAATGCCACATGTCAACCCAACAATTGGATGGTATACAGGGTAGTAAAAATTGAACAGGTTAGCGACAGGATACTATTGGTTGAAATGATGGTCTTACTTTAAAAAAATTAGTTTAAATATCTACAGCCACTTTCAAATGTATCACGACAAACCACACTGAAGGTGCATACAGGTTGGCACTCTAAGCTCTTAATACGTTAGCTACACTGTGCCGTTTCGGGTTACTATGACAAATTTCGTATTAGCCTCGCCATATCACCATATTAAGTCGTGATTACATGCGGTTGAATGGGACCACAATAAGGGAGATCTTCCTTACAACCTTACTTCAGACGCTCCTGGAACGAGCTCGATCATAGACGCGGCCGCAAAGGCCATATTCAGGGGTAGAAAGAAGTGAGTAATGTGAGTAGCTTGCCTCAAATATAGAGAAAAGAACGCCTATGGTAAACAAGCGGCCGATCCCCTAACACTGCACTGGAAGTAAAAACTAGGAGCAGGGAAATCGACAAGCAATGAATAAGACAGTGGTATATTTTCTTTTGCATTATCTAAACCTTCATCATAGGTTGGTGTTTTTCCCTGTCCTCATGCTAACTCTGAGACTAGGTGTTGCCTATTGGCTAGGCGCCAGTCCGTCCTTTGGCATTAGTCCAATACAATAGGCAGAAAAAAACTTTTGCACATTTTTCACGAAAACTACTTTTCATGATATTCCAAATGAGGTATGTACCCAATTTTACGGTATATACACAGAAACGTCATATAAGCTAAATGTAAACACAATAATATCATAATAAATTGCCGTAAACAACATGTAATCTTAAGCCCCGGGGGTCGAGTTGGCGTGGTGGATCAAGTACTGGTTTCCCTGCACGAAGGGCCCGGTTTGAAGTCCAGCGTTAAAGGAGGCTCTTCAATAGAATATCTAACAAATTTGGATGCCACATGGAGAGTACCTCATGTTCAGCATTCTGTCCGTTGATGAGACGTTATTAAACCATGGTCTTCTTAGTGCCATTCGTTAAGAGAAGGCTACTGCCAACACCGGGTATCTCTCCATTCTTTCTTAATTCCCAAAATACTTTCCATATTAACCTACCCACTTGTCTCTAAATTGTGGAAAAAGGTAATCTAGAGTACTAGAGCTCTTCATTGAATACTGTTTTTCGATTGTTCAGTTCCTAACTTTGCCTGAAATGCAATTGTGATACGCTTTTGCCTTTTTCTGCTTGCATAAGCCGCTAATAGTGTTATTATTCCATGTGAATCGTAGAAAATCCGACATAATGCGCGGAAATGTCCTCAGCTTTCCGTCGCCTCTCCTGAAAAACAAACCAAACAAACCTCTCAACTCCTTTCCCCTCAAATGATTCGGCATGCCACCGACCGGACTGTCAAACAAGAATTTATCACAAAGGCCATCTATTCTATTGTGCAGTACAGCGGGGTGCTTCTGATCAAGTGCAACTTTCCACATAACAACGTCGCAAAACCTTCTGGCTTAACTCTATAGCCTCCATATCACTCAAGTTGCACTTGAGTGGGCATCAATTTAACATTTACCGGTATTTTTAAAATTTATGAATTAGCAACACATTCACCTGAGCCCCAGTGTCAAGCTTAATCTTCACACTTCTAACCTCAATAGAAACAACCTCATGCCATTCATAAGATTTGTTACAAGCTTGAACATTCACATAAACTGAGTTAACATGCAGCTTGATCGAATCACATGACACTGACGATACGTCAGAATCGGTGTCATACTCATTAACTTTTCTCGCCCGCCTTTTTAGCAGACCACACTAAGCACACCTCTTTCAATACGCTGGGCACTCACGTGGGCCATGCGTCGTCTGACATCGATTGCAGCGAAATTCACTTTTACCTTCGCATTTTCGCTCATCACTTCTGCTTTATGTAACACATTTGGTGCCATTAACCCCAAGGAAATTCATCGCCCTTCACACTACGTCGACACAAGCTTTCTCACTTACGGAGACGTCCGTCGAATACCTTATCTGCTCCACCTGGCGGCGGTTCTGGTCGACTGCTCTGCAGTTCGCTGCCGCCTTCGCCAGGGTCAGGTTCTCCAACCGCGGCATAACCTCCTGGACCACCTTATCACGAATCCCAAAGACAATCCTGTCGTAAAGCATGGACTCCTCCCGAGGATCAGGCCTATTAAACCCGCAATTTTTTACGAACTTACTACAATAGGCAAGTAATTACAGTAACTGTGCAGTGAGTCACAATAATAATAAAAATGAATAATAACAATTGAATCTATAAGAATATCTTTTACCTGATAGCGTAGTTGTTAATTATTTTCCAAGATACCCCTAATTAAAAAAATAAACGTCGAGATTGGTCCATAAATAGCGGAGATAGAGCGACTTTGTACGCGCTCCTCCGTTTGAAGTTTCCAATTCAGTTTTTCAAGCGCGCGGCAGCTCCATGATTCACCGCCGCTCTCTACCCCATCCACGCGTCCCATTGTTGCTGCCGCGTCCGCCGTGAATACGCTCCACTTTGTGCACGCAATTTTATAATAAAAGATAAGTTTTGTTTAAAAAAGTAATTGCAATAATCAAATATAAGCCTTTGTTTGTGTAATGCCGTTGAAATGGTTTCTTAACTTTTATAAATAAATCCTCTGCGATTTAAAGAAATAAAATTCTATCTCGGCTCCTATTGGTCGTAAGGACTTTTTGTTTTTCATGAATCTGCGCAATCAAACCAGCTTACAGAATATCCAAGTTAGAAACTGGTATGACCAACAGCCGACGCCGTAGCTCTATTTGTTCATAAAAAAACGCTAGTCTGAAAACGTATTCTTTTTAACGTTTATTTCTATGACTTTTTAATGATTTTTCGAATTGGTTTTAATGCTTCATGTAATATAAGTCTTTGAGAGTAGAATTCCGTTGGATTTGACTCAATAATTTTACGACAAGATAGCAATTATTAACTTTAAAACACTGTCTCCGGATAAACAATAGGCCATATCTCAGCAAATAATTCAAAAATCACCTTTAAAAAAATATCGTTGTGCTAATAATCACAAGCGCTTTCCTTCAAAGCAATAAAAATAGTGACAAATTCATTTTTGCACTAAATATTTAATTAACAAAAAACGACCATTTTCACCGGTTTTTTTGGCTTTTTAGCAATAATTAATTCATCGATTTCGACGTACGACGACTCAAATTAAAGCTTATTTGATTACCCACAACATTTGTTTGAAACATGTTTTCGTAAGTTCATTGGTTATTGAAGTAATAAGAAAAAATTCATTTCGGCGCCCTGTAAACAATCACTACTTAGCAACCCCTCATAATCTCGAGTCGAACGCACATTAAAAAGTCATGCCCACCTCCGCTCCTGAGCCTCACTCCTGAGCATATTTCATCCACTATAGATTTAAAGTTTGAAAACATGTCTATTGATTGGACTAAATAAGAACCTACCCCCTTCTCCTCCCTAAAACGTATTACGTAACATTTGAATGACCCCTTGCTTATTGCATCAAAATTTTCATAGTACGTATTTTGCCTTTCAGAATTATGCTGCTGAATTGACCCCTGGAAGATCAGACACAACTAAGCAAACCTATTTAATGCGGGCAAGAGCATGTTAAAGTACTTATGATCTTGAAAGTGGAAGAAGGATGGAATGCCTTGGTATGCATGTACGTATATTGTATAAAATAATGGCCTGACGGCAAGAAGATGTGAATGATGACATTGTGCTTCCCCAGTTGCGCCAGCTGTTTTTATTATTAAAGCATGGGCATGTAAAAAGTACCTATAATATTCAAGGTGGAAAAAGGATTGAATATCTTGATTTCCATGTATGTTGTACGAAATAATGGCGAAAGGGGATGAGAATGTGTATCCGTGCTTCACCCAATTATGCCAGTTGTTTTTATTATTAAGGCATGGGCATGTTAAAATAACCTATAATATTCAAGGTGGAAAAAGATGGAATATCTTAACTTCCATGTAGGTTGTAGGAAATAATGGCGAAAGGGGATGAGAATGTGTATCCGTGCTTCACCAAAGTATGCCAGCTGTTTTATTATTAAGGCATGGGCATGTTAAAATAACCTATAATATTCAAGGTGGAAAAAAGATAGAATATCTTAATTTCCATGTAGGTTGTTGGAAATATTGGCGAAAGGGGATGAGAATGTGTATCCGTGCTTCACCCAAGTATGCCTGCTGTTTTATTATTAAGGCATGGGCATGTTAAAATAACCTATAATATTCAAGGTGGAAAAAAGATGGAATATCTTAATTTCCATGTAGGTCGTAAGAAATAATGGCGAAAGGGGAAGAGAATGTGTATCCGTGCTTCACCAAAGTATGCCAGCTGTTTTATTATTAAGGCTAAGTTATGTTAAAATTACCTATAATGTTAAAGGTGGAAAAAAGGATGGAATATCTTCATTTCCATGTATGTTTTAGAAATAATGGCGAAAGGGTAAGAGAATGTGTATCCGTGCTTCACCCAAGTATTCCTGCTGTTTTAATATTAAGGCATGGGCATGTTAAAATAACCTATAATATTCAAGGTGGAAAAAAGATTGAATATCTTTATTTCCACGTATGTTGTACGAAATATGTTGAATGTATTTTGAACCTCTCCTGACCACGCCCAGCGCCCTCATCGACGCCTTGCCTGACCAAGCCCTATTTCTCCTAGCTTGCCCACACTTGTCCCACCTCGCTCCCATCTTGCCATCCTCGCTCCACTTCTCCCACCACGACACAACTGGTCTCATCTCGACCCACACCCTTCCACATCTTACAACCTCAACCCACATTGCCTCATCTGACACTTCACCTTACCCTTTTCCACGCCTGAGTTGGTTGACCACTGCCACCGTACCTTACCTCACCGTACCCCACTGAACTCCACCTTGTTCCACCTTACCCAACCCCACCTCACCTCGACCTTCCTCCCTCCACCTCGACACTCTTCCTTCTACCTCGACCCACATCCCCCAACCTTTTTCACTCCTCTTCTATATCCTTTTCCATCCGTAGTAGGTGCCCGTGAAATTTAATTCTTCTTTTCTTGAACGTATCTGTGATCTTTTCTGTTACTTAGTATCCTTTTGATGATGATCCCTTCATTCTGACCCCTTCTCAGTTTATCGGTCCGCAAATTATTTTTCTGACCTTTTGTTCCGGTTTATCTATTTATTAATTTTTTATCACCAATTAGCATTGGTCTGACTGCTTCCGGAACCACTATACGCAGTCAAAACATCACAAATTGACGGACCAACAAAAATCAAACACATTGGAAACAGGAACCTCGAATCCTCAGGAAAAATGTCGGACCGATAATGATCTTATTACCGTGTCTTAATTTCCCGTTTATGGATGATTATATCTTTGTCTAATGATTCCATGTCAGCTTGCATGCTTTTTGTAGTTTTCTGAATCTTTCCAGATTGGCCTCTTAAGTGAATCCGAGATGGTTGGATGATTTTTCCGAGTCACTTGAAATATTGGACTTGAGCTAATTTACGCGTGCCTTGTGACTATAGTGAGTATTTCACAGTTAATTAATCTCAGTATGTATTGCGTATTTTATATGAATTCATCAATCTAGTTATTTGTACAATTTGGAATGGTTTTTCTATGTCGTGTTTGGCCTGTTATGTTGTTCGTGAGGATTGTGAGGTCATCCCCAAAAGCCAGAAATTTCACGTTCTACCTGTTCCCATTTTTATTCAAAATCCTTTGACTTATTTTTCCCATATCCTGATAAGGATGATCCTGATTTTCAAGGATGGTTTTTAGAAAATAATTGTTAGAGCTGGTCACCATGTCGCACTCCGCTTTCAATCCATCCCCCATGATACGCACAGTTAGTTTTTTACGGAATCTGGGTGTTAAGTTCTTAATTTTTTCAAGTTTCTCCCTCTGGAGCGCACAGCCGTAATCTATCCCATGTAAAACAGCTTATATTTGTAGGCAAATTGATCGAAAAGTAATTCGGCATGGGGTTAATATTTTGATATCATTGGAAAGATTCTAGTGTTTTCTTTAAAATGAGGTCAAATCCATCAAATTCTAGATGAATTGATGATCGCTCATATTACCTCAAGTCTAAATCTGCGTAACACCTTGCAAGTCACCTCAACGGTGTGTGGCAGGGGGAGTCATCACTACACATGCACTGCACCCTAATAAAGTAAATGAAGCTACTATTGGTGCATTAGCAAAACTGCAACTGCGTCAGTTCTAATTACTAAGGCTGAACGGTGGTAACGTGGCGGATCTTACAAACTTGAGTTTCTTTCCCGTTCACCGTCGTATCGATGCTTATGACCTCAGTTGAAGAGTAAGGAATCACATAGGCCCGCTTTAGTCTGGTTAACGTTAATCGGATGATGGCGTAGCATTTTCGTAACCTTAGCCTTTATATTTAATGAGAGTTCCCGTTTTGTTTATGAACTCGCTTTCGGTTAAGGTAGATGCAAATACATTACATACAGGCGTGAGTTTATGGATTTTGCTTTCTTACTTTGAAATTGGTCCATGGAATCCAAGCTTGCCCACTTAATTTACTTCAAAATGAGAAAAATAACTCCAAATTCAACCTAAATTGGGAACCCACTTAATGTATGCGAAATTGATTCGATGCGATTTTATGCGAAGTTATTCTTTTGATTTCAAGAAAAGTTTTCTCAATTTTTTAATTTATCTTTTATCTTAATGCCTCTGTCTTAGTATTCATCAGTCTGGTGTCATGGTCGCTTCATTTTAAATTTTGTTTTACAAAAACTTGCAGTGTGTGTAGTTATCTTGAGTATCCGATAAACTTTCACAATTGGCAGGGACGGTGATAACTTGGTGTATTTGTTATATGCGTAGTGTAATGCCTTTTGGTGACTACTAACCCCCTGCCACACACAGTTGAGGGGGCTTGCAGGGTATTATGTAGATGTAGATATTTTCAATACGCCAGCATGCTTAAGGGGTAAAGACCGACCGGCTGAGGCGTACATAGTGGACAGAAATGTAAGAAGTAAATGATTGCCGCCTCTGCAGGGCAGAAAATATTAATTCATCGCATAGACATAAAACAAGAAAATAGCTGCATATGTCACATTCATAGCCAATCCCATCCACCCAATTATGAGTGCTTAATTTTATAATTTTGTAAGTCCTTAGTAGTTCCGTTATCGAAAATGCTCTGAATTGCCACAGCTGCGAAATAAGTGCGAATTTTGGCAACAAACTATTTCTTTTAGAAATCTAAAGGTCTTATCCTTGCGAAGACGCTCTCACACTTCGTTTAAGGAAAATTATAACGAACTGATATTGTCTTTAAAATTATAAAACTTGAATTAAATTTTATGCAACCCCCAAGTGGAGTGCCGTATTGTCACGCGAGTTGCCTAGTTCTAGAATTTGTTAGAATTTCTGATACTTGGTGGTGGCAGGAATTTTACCGCAGCAAATTATTTTCTGATATCAGTTAGCAAGGCTAGCGTTAAATTTCCTACCCGAGGAGATATTCTAACTCTACTATTTCCCAATTTTATTGAAGGATATTTCCGGAATCCACCTGATTATCGGGAAAATTTCAGTTCAATAGAACGAAGGCAAAGGATGTATTGATGTTGATGGAATTTGGCACAATTGACCAATTCCCCATTGGAAACTTATCCGCCCTGAGGCGTTTGGAAATTCAAAAAGCATAAATTAATCCCCCATTGTGCAAAGCCGTCGTGAAATAAGAATGTTAAGCAGAGTAATGAATGTTTTTTTGGGTATTATTCCTGGACTTGTTCCATTTTTTAGATGGAAAATATTTGCTAGTTTGCTCTGATGTGAAGTTGTATTTTATTAACTAATAAATCTTCTCATTGTTTTCAGCTGCCACATGAGATTCCATTTCTGTTTGAATTCAATGCAATGAAGTTGCAAGGCGCACGTTCAGCAGGAAGACAAGTTTTCGGAGCACGAGAATCGACGGCCGTGGTTCATCGTGTGAGTGAGTACCTATTTAGTTACAACGCATCGTCGGTGTATTTTTACTCCGACGAGTATGTTTTTTGATGGCAATTTTCCTACTGTAATCGTTCCAGTAATCAATTAGATTGCGTTAGAATTCACTTAGACTTCGGGTTGGCTTCGGAACAGAAATAAGTCTTGAGAGCTTTTTGGAAGTCGGGGAAGATCACACTAGAATGCGACCTTGATAAAAATGTGATATCCCTTTTTTTATTACATAGCAGCAAAATGAAATAAACTTAATACTGACTAGTGCAGTACAGTTCTGCATCTTGAGTTACTTAAATCACAATCTCGGGCAAAGGCCTTTAGCTTTTTGTGATGGCCACTCAGGTTATGGGACGAATTGAGAAGATATCTTTTGAACAAATGGGTATTACTTGAGAAATGTAGATCTTGGGAATTTTGACTCGTGGTTTAGGCAAACGAAACTTTATATGCAGGTGGGTGTTTATCTCTGAATTACGCTGAATTCGTTAAATCATTTTACAGCGTGTTACCAGCACTCTGTGAACTTTTAAGCGTTTTATTTTGTACCAGGTTAGAGAAATATATTGAGGTCGTGGAGAGGAGAGGAAGAAAACGACTTGACTCAATGAGATACAGCACGAGAGTGGGTTTAATGCGCGAAGCACAAATATAATGTACAAAACAAGTGACTGTGCAGTAGCGCACTCCGGTGCTACCATCCTTCTCAGATTACCAAATACTATGGTACATTTCAACAAAATAAATGTGATTTGGTATTTTGAAAGTTGACGGAATGAAATGTGCTCTGTTATTACCCTAAAAATGTCAGTCGCAATTTTTCCACTGGCCAGAGACTTAGTTGGTGGTCAACAAGGGCCAGAATATAAATAGACAAATAAGTCTAGGCGTTTGTCAGTCTAACGTGGATTATTCAATGGATGTGATTTTATTAGCATAATTAACCATTGGAAACTCATTGCAAAGGGAAGAACCAAGAGACACTAAAAGGTCACGTCTGGGAGGTATGGGCATCTTTGGGTTGGCGCCCTACATTATTTCATAGGGTCAATGTGTCAAAGACTTCAAGGAGTCATTGATTGTGATGGGGGTGAAATAAAATACTGTTTCATAGTAAAGTATATGTTAAACCGTTCGCCAGGACTTCTGCTATGTATCACCATATTGAGTGGCCGGAAAATTTGTTTCCTTTGCATTTCTTTATGAAGTTGACAGATAATTTGACCAACAGTGCATCTACCAAGAGTTTATTTATTCTCTTTGCGTTTATTTAAAATGAGTTACATACATTAAAATACTGTAAAAATATTAATTTACGAATACTACGGTACTAAAAAAAGTAACTTCCATTTTGAATAAATGCCTTAAATATTTTTTTGATATGCTGGAATTTAATATGATAACTCCAGTTACATAATCTAAAGTGGTTTCGTACTCCATCTAGAAGCTTAAATAGTTCAACATTTCCAAAAGGCAATCAATCATAAGCAAAATGTAATATCTATCTTACTTACTGTTTTTGTCTTTTTATCTCCATCTGCATACTACCCCGCAAGCCGCCTCAATAGGCGTGTGGTGGGGGGTGTTAGGACACCAGCCGTTTACATATAAAAAGGATACGCTCTAATGAAATTACGCCTAGCATTTATAAAAAGTAACTTATTGTTCGGGGGAAAAACGAATTCCCACACCTATCCGTTCGGCAAAATATCTCTCTTAATTTATCGTTTATGTCGGACCTGGAAATATAATGGGGTTCTAATATGATGTTCTCCGTGTCGCTCATAAAGATATCTATTCTTAATTGATCAAGTAATCTAAGCCTAGCGCGCAGCCTCTGAGTCTCTCCGAGTCTCCGAGTCTACTTTATTTGTGTATTTATTAATTAATTAATACATATTTGCGCGTAAAAAGCTTATTTATTTGCCCATTCATTGAAAATCTACCTCCATGCTTGAAATGTGCATTGAACATACGTTTGTATTCACGATTAAAAGAAGAAACTCTTATTTAATGCGGTATTTTTAAAATATCGCAGGTTGTAAGGATAGTAGACAGCGGGTGAATCCCAGGACCTTGCTATAGTGCGAGAATTGGAGCGAAGCCAAGAAGAAAAGGAGAGGAAAGGTAAAGAATGCAGAGGAAGCTATGCCTATAACGAGAGCGTTCAATGGGTTCAATGATACGTTTGAAATGCATACGTGGCTGTCTAATGCGCCTCAATTTGGAAGTCAGCGCGAATAACTCTGGGGGAAGGCAAGCGGCCAGTAATCCGTCACTGGCTTCGACGATGAGTCCATCACATTACTGTGTTCGAATTTCCCTCGTCGTTGCCTTGGAATAGTATGCCATAAGAGAGAAGGCCTATTTTTCTCCAGAGCGCTAGTGGCGACGTTCCGTTTGTTGGGAAACATTTTTCCCCTATAGTACTATCACTTTCAAAAGTCGGTCCACGCGGTGAGCGCGGCCAACTTCGCATTTCGCTGAATTCGAACTTCGGGTATTGCCTATGCATTCAGTGACTACTGAGGGCCAACTTGACTCATTTACACTCAACTACGGAGACCCTCGTATGGCCTTCTCCCGCTATCGCTGCCCAGCCAACTCCCCCTACTCCAAGTGGTAGGCAACGGTAGGCGGTGAATGCAAAAGGGAAAGGTGTTAGGCAGTTTTCACTCTTACGAGTAGCGGGCTTAATTGTATTCTTCATAAATTGAGGAAATGGATCGGCGAACCGCCCGCCACAAAGCAATTTTTGAGGATAATTCTCGACTTTGCGTTTTACCCTGTATAGCTAACTCCCCGGACCTTTCCCCTATTGAGAATGTGTAGGGTAACATTGTGAATGAATGGAATTACGACGGAGAAAGAACAGAGAAAAACTTTATAAGTCTACATACGGGATGTTTGGAATTCTTTAAGCCAAGGTCCCCGTGTAATATAACATTTGTTTGGGTCTATGCAATCACGATTACGATCTGCAACTGAAAATTATGGCGATATTATGAATTATTAAAGTTGTTCTCTGATGAATGAACATTTTGTTTTAGATTTCTGTTACCATAGGTAATATACTAAAAATGACTATCCCAAATTATCTAGTACACTTTTCTTCCTAACCTTATCAAATCTTGACTCATTCCCATTAATGTTCTCTGCAAAATGAACGCCAACTTTAAGTTTAAACCACAACTTCTATTTCGTTCGAATCTATTCTAAATAACGAGAACATTTTTCATCTTGCTTATTTGAAAATCTAATCTTTTATATATGAGCAGTTTTTCATCGTAGGCATATCTAAATGGAGTGCATGTCTTCTCTGAGAGAGAGAAATCAATTAAGTTATATCTCCACTGAAGGAAAACTCATTAAAAAATGACCGCATTCATTTCTGATAAATTACAATCCACTTTTTGTAGCTTCATTCGCCATAGTTTTGCATTTATTTTATCCTACTTAGGGTTTTATCCTTTTTTAGGTAATATCGTGAAGTATAATTTTCAGTAGTGATATGTGTTGGATGAAATAGGTATGACTTCGCTTTGCGTATTTAGAAATCAGCTTCGAGCGGCGTTACACCGAAGGCATGTTTCAATGTTAATTTTGCTCTCTAGTCTGTAATTCGTCTTACATTGTTTTTATTGGTCTGTTAAATGCACTGCGACTGTGTTTAGGAAGTTAATACAAAACAAAAATATGCATTCACTGCAAGTATATCCATCACTCAGCTCTCCGTTCCTGAACCAACCTCTAATTTCTAGAAGCTATGTTCACTATGGTGGCAACATATTCTGGAGATGTCCTAAAACTCCACTGACCTCTCTAACTATCGAATCTATCAGTCACGCAATGGGGAATGCTAGCAAAAGAATTTTTTGTGAAATCCAAGGTATCAAACGCACGACGTAATTAAATTAGGTAGTTATTTTTATGCTCAGTTGGACGAGATTGTTTCACTGCACAGTGCACAACCGACACTTTCACGCCCACTGACGAAAAATGAGCTGCTGAGGAGATATCAGGGACTCTAAACTGTTTAAATCTGACAATTCTTTTGCATAAATAGATTGTTTTGATAAATCAATATAGCCAATCTCAAGGAATTCAATTAATAAATTCAGTTTGAATACATTCTCGTAAAAGAAATGCCATACTGTTAAAAACATTGTGTGCCTCATTGTGAGAGTACTTAAAAGCTCTATGCCAAATTCAGTGCACTTGACTTCGGTCACAAAAAGTTGTGATATTTTCGTGGCACAAATAATAGGCTTAGAGCTAATGTTTCCAGGCTTGGATTGTTACCTTTCATTATGCCCAGATTATTTTCAAAAATTAATTAAGTGGTGACCGACCGACCTTGAGGGAAATTCGGAGTGAATATAGAATAAATCTCAACTCCCGATTTCAAGAGAATGATCGGACTCCCATCAGTTTCTCATCCCAGGTGAATACTCGGCGTTAATTTTTCCCTTATTGGTGTTTATGAAATTCTCAACGGTCTGTGTATCCAAGCAATATATTTTGCTACAATTCAAAAATGTAAAATCGTTACATGAGTAATTAATGTGTGTGCTGGAGGCTTTCCAAAACCTCCAAATTTTCGTTTCGATACACTAATTAATGTTATAAGTTTGAATGCTATATCAGTTGTTTTGTTCTTAAACTTTACTCAAAGGTGTCGTTTCAATTTACTGTGCAATATCGTTTTAATTTTTCTTTGCAATTATGGAGATAGCGTTGCACATTTTTCATTACCTTGTGTGTTTCACTAATATAGATCTTTGCCGTAATATCCCCTTTCCCGTCGTTGAGTCATATCCCATTTATAGCACCTTAGGCAACACCACGTTTTATTTGTGCTGTCTCTCGTATATCTCCTATCGACTTTTCGTTTATTTTTCTCTCCATCCTACTTGAAAACAGCGAAATTCCTATTCAAACACAATTTTTTAAATCCTCTGTAACACCAATCTCCATACATTAATTTATCCTTTACTGAATGACGTAGTTATACTTCCCGGAAAGGTAACCCGTTTCCCCAGCTCAGAATTTTCCTTATTTTCCTTCATTTTGGAATATTACTACTTTATAAACTTCATTACCTGCGCTTTATATGATTAATTCACATTCCACATATCACGCACCTTTTCACCTGCGAAATAGACATAGAGTCCCTGACAGAATAGTGGATGACTGGATAAATAAATCTTGGCCATCTGCAAATCTACCAAAATTAACAGTTACTTGCTACTTTCCTTCGCAATTTTATCCCTTTCCATACATTTATTACCAAATTGTCAGCAAACAATCGAAAATCAATGGTAATAAGAAATTGCCCGGCCTGAATCCTCTTCCAACAAAAACCCATTCCGATTCGTCATTCATTACCCGTATACCGCTTCATCCCCGTGAGGTTTTATAATTATGCGCCTAAACTTCCAGTGTAATCCCTATTTCTGCAGTAATATTTATTATTCTCGTCCAATGTACTCTGTCAAAAGTCTTCCAGCAATCTAAGAAGCAAATAGAGACATAGTGGCTATTATCTATAAATAAATGTTAGAATACTCATCACCAGAAATGCGTTTCGCGTCCCGCTCTCTTTCCTTAACCCATACTGGTCTTCACCGAGGAAGTCTTCCGCCCTTTCCCCGATTTCATTTTAACAGATATCTCAGCTATTTTTATTACGTGCGAAATAAAAATTCTGATCTCTTAACATTATTTTTATTTTCTCATTGTCGGGAAAGGTTTAGGTTTTAGGTTTCCGAGATGATTTTACAACAGTGGTTTTTGGCATCATATTTACTATAACTTTATAAATTACTAGTTTTCCTGCATGTAAACGAGGCTACTATCTGTCCCCTTTGCGCAGGACTAATGATTCTTGCCAATACGACCCATGTCATAAGGAGAGTACCGGAAAGTATCGCCTTTTTTCTCCCAAAAGAAATACCGGCCGAAGTCCTTCCACATGAAAGTCCCAGCCGAAAACACTTCACGGGTTCTTATGCTGGCGAATTCTTATGGGAGTGGGGGTTGGGATTGTTTTGGCTATTCGTTGTCGGAGGGAGAAGGTCACGCGAGGTCTCTTAGCGAGTAAAAAACAAACACAAGTTGTGCCTGTCGTAGCAGTAAAATTGGCCCCCAGAAATCATGGTACTCATATGCAATACGTGAAGCTCGAGTTCAACAGAACACGGAGATGGTCGCGCTCACCGTGTGGACCGAATTTTGAAAGTGATAGTACATATTCTATAGTGGCAATGTCTTCCTTAATGCCATGTGTTCTCTCCTATTCTTTCTAAAAATAATAATCTTATCTGATAACCAATCTCTCAAAAGAAGTTATTCAATGATATGTCTTTGATATTATAGTATTATACAGAATTAGCATCTATTTTTAAAAACTAGTGACATCATAATGTTCGTTCGTCTTATTGTAGTTGGTTTATGTATCCAACAATAGAATCTTGCTCCTTCAATCTCCTCTCCTCGTAGAGTTACGTCATGCGCATTCTACTTTATCACCTCTATGAGGTCGTCGCGCAGAGTTCAGCCACAGTCGAATTTTCGAACTGGAGAAGAACGTGACACGCCCTAGCCATCACAATTCACATGGACACAAAATTCCGAAATAATCGATAATCGGCAAAATTAATCGGGAGAACAATCGATATCGGCTATTGCATTAACCGATTCCAAATTTTCGAATCATTGACAAATATAATCGATAATTCGATGAATCGATATCGTAATCGCTCATCCCTAGTTTATGTAGCCAACAAAAGAATCATACTCCTTCAATCTCCTCCTAGCTTAGAAGAAAAACTGCTTTTACGGCCATCAAACTAACAGAACTTAATTTCATCCGCAAATATCAATTGCACATATAGAGTGGCAATGTCTTCGTTAATGCCTTGGATCCTCTCCTATTCTTTCTCGAAATAATATTATCCAATATCAACCATCTTTAAAGAGAAATTATTAAATGATAACTCTCTGGCATTTAAGTATTGAACAGAGTGTGTATCTCATAAAAAAACTAGGCACATTATTAACCTCATCTTATTAAAGTTGGTCTATGTAGCCAACAATATAATCGTACTCCTTCAATCTCCTCCTATCTTATAAGAAAATGGCTGTTACGGCCATCAAACAGACAGCACGTAATTTTTATCGCCAATGTATCTTGTACCTATTCTTTAGTGGCAATGTCTTCCTTAATGCCATGGGTTCTCTCCTATTCTTTCTAAAAATAACAATCTTATCCGATAGCAAGTCTCTTCAAAGAGAAGTTATTCAATGATATGTCTTAGATATTATAGTATTACACAGAATTAGTATCTAGTTTAAAGAACCAGTTACATCATAATCCTCGTCTTAATATACTTGGTCTATGTAGCCAACTATAGAATTGTGCTCCTTCAATCTCCTCCTAGCTTAGAAGAAAAACTGCTGTTACGGCCATCAAACTAACAGAACTTAATTTCATCCGCAAATATAGAGTGGCAATGTCTTCATTAATGCCTTGGATGCTCTCCTACCCTTTCTTGATATGATCTTATCCAATATGAAGGCTCTATAAAGAGAAATTATTTAATGATAACTCTTAGGTATTTAAGTATGACACATTGAGTTTCTAGATAAGAAACTAGTAACACCATAATCTTCGTCTTATTGTAGTTGGTTTATGTTAGGGTTGGGCATTAAAAAAATCTATATTTTGTCAATCGATTAATTGCAAGCAGCCGATTAATCGTGCCTGATTAATTGCTTTTATTAATCGATACACCGATTAATCGATCGATTATGAAAACATACAATACATAGCTTGCGAGGATATGGTCCCTCCATAAATAAAGTAAAATCATTTCTTCAACATTTTATAAAGTATAGATATCATGAGTACAATTTGAAAAAACTAGATAAACTTACAGGAGGCGTGCCAGGGAACAGAGTTGGGAAAAATTTCTTTTGTTAATTTATATTTTGGACGATTGCCAAATGCTTACAGGAATGGAAGCGAAACATTGCAATTTTGATAAGTGGGTACTGATAAGGCGGCTTCTCAGATCAGATTGAATTTGTCTCATCTCGGAAACGAGTCTCTCTGATGGAACTGATGTTGCTATTCCTGGGATATACTTCCTGGTTACCTGATATAAGTGAGGGTATTCAGTTTTTTTTACTCACACCCTGAAAAAGGATTCAAATGGCGGTCAACGACGTATTGGTTGAGAAATTTTTGTAATTCAAATGGCGTTCCACCGGCGACTTATTCATTATACAGGTGTTTCTGTGATGCTGCTTCAGTGTCATGAAAGCTCCAGAGGTCATCTGATGGTGCAACATCACGTTTAGCGTGTGAAAATATCTGCAGGACGTTCACCTGATCCTCCTCGCAAAAATTCTAAGCATCACAGCGATGACGGTGCTCATGGCATTGCCTAAAGTGATCGGGCTCTTGAAGTGCAGTTTTTTTAAACTTGGGTTAAGCATCGTGGCGATTGCATAGCGCTTTCTGGTCTCAATAGGATCGAACCGACGGTCCAGCTCTGACAGAATGAACTTCTTCACCCGTTCCTCTAGCCTGTCTCCTTGTGGAAGCTGTATCCGATTGATGCTCTGAAATTGAAAATCGAAGTAAATGTCAGAGAAATGAAATAACATAGTACATCAAGAGAGGAATCAATGATCGCGTTAATATTACCTGTTAAAGCAATTTCACGAGAGGAATGACCTTGCCGACTGTAGTAACTTTATCCGTGCACATTTCCGTAGTCACTTTAGCAAATGGTTTCAGCACGGATATGAAGACACGGACAGTGCTCAGCTCCGCACCGCTCAGCATCGTCACGTCCCCATAGTCGAGCAGCACCTACGGGCGACAGCTCTACGAATCGAGAAAGCATCTAATAGGTTGAGGACCACCGGGTAGCGTTGGACTAGATGAGGTGTGGCACGGCACCCTCTGTCTTCCCTTGAGAGTACTGAATTCGTTTTAAAGCATCACTTGGATTGACACTATGGTGAAAGAAAGTAACAATATCCCTAACTTTTTTTCTCTCCAGGGCTCCAGCAATATACTCCTCGTTAGCCTTTTTATTGATTGATTTTTTGTTTATTATAATAATAACAAGCGCAAATAACACACGTTTATGCCGGGCGAAAAGATATCTTACACATGACACGTGAGATGTGGGCAAAAGGTGGTGCCGCGTGGAGTTACGTCATGCGCATTCTACTTTATCACCTCTATGAGGTCGTCGCGCAGAGTTCAGCCACAGTCGAATTTTCGAACTGGAGAAGAACGTGACACTCCCTAGCCATCACAATTCATGGACACAAAATTCCGAAATAATCGATAATCGGCAAAATTAATCGGGAGAACAATCGATATCGGCTATTGCATTAACCGATTCCAAATTTTCGAATCATTGACAAATATAATCGATAATTCGATGAATCGATATCGTAATCCCTCATCCCTAGTTTATTAAGCCAACAAAAGAATCATACTCCTTCAATCTCCTCCTAGCTTAGAAGAAAAACTGCTTTTAGGCCATCAAACTAACATAACTTAATTTCATCCGCAAATATCAATTGCACATATAGAGTGGCAATGTCTTCGTTAATGCCTTGGATCCTCTCCTATTCTTTCTCGAAATAATATTATCCAATATCAACGCTCTTTAAAGAGAAATTATTAAATGATAATTCTCTGGCATTTAAGTATTGAACAGAGTGTGTATCTCATAAAAAAAACTAGGTACATTATTAACCTCATCTTATTAAAGTTGGTCTATGTAGCCAACAATATAATCGTACTCCTTCAATCTCCTCCTATCTTATAAGAAAATGGCTGTTACGGCCATCAAACAGACAGCACGTAATTTTTATCGCCAATGTATCTTGTACCTATTCTTTAGTGGCAATGTCTTCCTTAATGCCATGGGTTCTCTCCTATTCTTTCTAAAAATAATAACCTTATCCGATAACAAGTCTCTTTAAAGAGAAGTTATTCAATGATATGTCTTAGATATTATAGTATTACGCAGAATTAGTATCTAGTTTAAAAAACTAGTCACATCATAATCCTCGTCTTAATATACTTGGTCAATGTAGCCAACTATAGAATTGTAGTCCTTCAATCTTCTCCTAGCTTATAGAAAAACTGCTATTACGGCCATCAAACCGAAACCACAGAACTTCATCCGCAAAAATCTCTTGGACCTATTCTCGAGTGGTAATGTCTTCTTTAATGCCATGGATCGACTCCTATTCTCCAAATAATCTTATCGGATAACAGGTCTCTTCAGAGGGAAAATATTCAATGATAAATGTTTTATATTTATTTATTTCGCCAAATGTATTTCTAATTAAGAAACTAGTTACATCATAATCATCGTCTTATTCTAGATGACCTATGTAGTCAACAATAGAAACGTACTCCTTCAATCTCCTCCTATCTTATAAAAAAGCATCTATTTGGGCCATCAAACCGAGAACATCTAATTTCATCCGCAAATATCTGTCGCATATTCTCGAGTGGTAATTTCTGCGTTATAGGCATTGGTTTTCTCTCTTTCTTTCTTGAAAAATTCTTATCCAATAACAAGTCTCTTCAAAGAGAAAATGTTCAATGTAAAGTCTTATATATTAAGGTATTTCACGGACGGAGTTCCTAGTTAAAAAACTTGTTGCATCATTAACCTCCTCGTATTCTAGTTGGGCTGTATAGCTGACAATAGAAGAGTACAACTTCTATAAACTCCTAGCTTATATGAAAAACTGATGTTACGGCCATCAAACCGACAGCACATAATTTCATACTTAAATATCTCTTGCGCATAATCTCAGGTGCCATGTTTTTCGATAATGGCATGGATCCTCTCTCATTCTTTCTTGAAATAATCTTATCCAAGAACAAGAGTCTTCAAGGAGAAATTATTCAATGATAACTCTAAGATTTTTAAGTAATACACAGAATGAGTCTCTAGTTAAATAACTAGTTGAATCATAATCCTTGTCTTTTTCTAGTTTGTCATTGTAGCAAACATTGGAATCGTACTCCTTCAATCTCCTCATAGCTTATACGAAAAACTGCTTTTACCGCCATCAAATCTACAGCACATAATTTCATCCGCAAATATCTCTTGCGCATATACAGTGGGAATGTCTTCGTTAATGCCATGGATTATCTCCTACTCTCACTTGTAAAATTATCTGTTCCGATAATAAGTCTCTTCAAAAATAAATTATTCAATGATTACTCTTAGATATTTAAGTATTACACAGAATAAGTTTCTAGTTAAAAAAACTAGTTACCTCATAATCCTCGTCTTATTGTAGTTAGTTAATGTATCCAACAATGGACTAGTATACCTTCACTCGCCTGATAGTTTATAAGACAAACTGCTGGTGCTTCCATCAAACCAACAGAACTTAATTTCATCCACAGATATCTCTTGCGCATATTCTCGAGTGGAAATGTCTTCGTTGATGGCATAGATCCTCTCTCTTTCTATCATGAAATAACCTGTTCCAATAATAAGTCTCTTCAAAGATAAATTATTCAATGATTACTCTTATATATTTAAGTATTACACAGAATAAGTTTCTAGTTAAAAATAACTAGTTTCAATATGTCTCGTATAATTATAGTTGGTTTATGTATCCAACAATGGTCACGTTAGCATTCACTCGCCTTATAGTTTATAAGACAAACTGCTGGTACTTCCATCAAACCAACAGAACTTTATTTCATCCGCAAATACATGTTGCGCATATTCTCGAGTGGCAATGTCTTCGTTTATTCTATGAATTCTCTCCTATTCTATCTTTAAATAATTTAATCCGATAATAAGTCTCTTCAAAGAGAAATTATTAAATGATAACTCTTAGATATTTAAGAATGACACAGATTGAGTTTCTAGATAATAAACTAGTAACATCATAATCTTCGTCTTATTTAGTTGGTGTATTTAGCCAACAAGAGAATCATACTCCTTCAATCTCCTTCTATCTTATAAGAAAAATGGCTGTTACGGCCATCAAACAGACAGCACGTAATTTTTACCGCCAATGTATCTTGTACATATTCTATAGTGGCAATGTCTTCCTTAATGCCATGGGTTCTATCCTATTCTTTCTAAAATTAATAATCTTATCCGATAACAAGTCTCTTCAAAGAGAAGTTATTCAATGATATGTCTTACTTAGATATTATAGTATTACACAGAATTAGTATATAGTTTAAAAAACTAGTTACATCATAATCCTCTTCTTAATATACTTGACCTATTCTCGAGTGATAATGTCTTCTCTAATGCCATGGATCGACTCCTATTGTTGAAATAATCTTATCCGATAATAGGTCTCTTCAGAGGGAAAATATTCAATGATAAACTTTTTATATTTAATTATTACGTCGAATGTATTTCTAGTTCAGAAACTAGAAACATCATATTCCTTGTCTTATTCTAGGTGGTCATTGTAGTCGTCAATTGAAACGTACTCCTTCAACCTTCTCCTAGCTTATAAAAAAACATCTATTTGGGCCATCAAACCTAGAACATCTAATTTCATCTGCAAATATCTCACTCGCATATTCTCGAGTGGTCTACTCTAAAGGCATTGGTTTTCTCTCTTTCTTTCTTGAAAAATTCTTATCCGATAACAAGTCTCTTCAAAGAGAAAATGTTCAATGTAAAGTCTTATATATTAAGGTATTTCACGGACGGAGTTCCTAGATAAAAACGTTGTTGCATCATTACCTCCTCGTATTCTAGTTGGTCTGTTTAGCCAACAAAAGAATAGTACAACTTCAATCAACTCCTATCTTATATGTAAAACTGATGTTACGGCCATCAAACCGACAGTTCATAATTTCATCCTCAAATATCTCTTGCGCATAATCTCAGGTGCCAACTTTTTCGATAATGGCATGGATCGTCTCTCATTCTTTCTTGAAATAATCTTATCCGATAACAGGAGTCTTCAAGGAGAAATTATTCAATGATAACTCTAAGATATTTAAGTAATGCACAGAATGAGTCTCTAGTTAAATAACTAGTTGAATCATAATCCTAGTCTTTTTCTAGTTTGACTATGTAGCAAACATTGGAATCGTACTCCTTCAATCTCCTCATAGCTTATACGAAAACCTGCTTTTACGGCCATCAAACCGACAGCACATAATTTCATCCGCAAATATCTCTCATACATACAGAGTGTCTTCGTTAATGCCATGGGTTCTCTCCTATTCTTTCTAAAAATAATAATCTTATCTGATAGCAAGTCTCTTCAAAGAGAAGTTATTCAATGATTACTCTTAGATATTTAAGTATTACACAGAATAAGTTTCTAGTTAAAAAAACTAGTTACCTCATAATCCTCGTCTTATTGTAGTTAGTTAATGTATCCAACAATGGACTAGTATACCTTCACTCGCCTGATAGTTTATAAGAAAAACTGCTGGTGCTTCCATCAAACCAACCAAGGGTGAATTGCCATATCCCCACTTTTTGCCCCACTTAACCATCAATAGAGAAGACTACGATGGAATCCTTCGCCACCTTTAGCCACGGAGCGCCCACCATCATAACACATGGGGCTGCACTTTTCCTGCAAACATGAGCTCTTTCCATTTTAGACTTGCTATGGGAAAAGCCGTTTCGATAACGAGAAAATTTGATTGCGTTGCTTCCCACAGTGAATTCAGTTCAAAGTCAGCATTCTAACATGCGTACACGAAGTCGAGAGTTTGGCCGATATTTGGTCCCACTTGATGAAGAAGGAATCTTATGAAGTGTAGCCGAAGATTCTTAGTCGCCAGAGACGGCCCAAATAGACAACGCATGCTGATCTTCCAACACCGATTTCTATGATCCGCTAGTGCAGCTCGTCGCGATAATAAATCACGTGATTGTTCAAATAGAATATAACCGAATAGAACAAAGGAAAAACAAACCTAAATAAAGGGATAAAAAACTTCGATTTTTCTACGGGAAAATGATAAATAAAATGCATTTATTATCAGTTCATGAATTTTTATTGCCTCCTCACTGGGTTTGTTCAAACGGTGAGTGGCGTCTCCGTATTTTTCCGTAATAAAACATTATCTCATTATACGCATACTGTGACGGCTGTATGCGCCCGCCGCTTTAGTTTTGTTTTGTGGAATTGTGATTCACTTGCCGCCCGCGCGGAAGCGGAGCGAGAAGTTCCAGCCGCGAGGAAGGCATTCGGTTCGAGAAAGGCGAGCGAGTGACTGCCGGAGTGCGGTCAGTTGTTTTTGGGGTGTTCTTTCTTCGCAACACGAGTGCGAGAGGTTGAGTTTTCGTTTAGGGTATAACTCCTAAGTTTTCCTTTCCTCCTTCCCTCTTGATACCTTGTTCCCTCGTATAATTCCCGGTGATGAAAAAGGAGTTGTTTGATCGCTAGTTCGATCCTCCATTCATTCTGAGGGAATTACTTCCTCCAAAAAGGGAGTTGCTGCTACCACACTCCCATTCCGTGTACGGGCGGAATTTTCCCCCTGTTCACCACTGCCCGTGCTGGTGCCCAAAACTCCGTCACCATCCCGACGAACCCCGACCCCCAGCTTAACCTGAGGCATAACCGTTACAATACTGGACTATTTATAAATATTAATAAAATAAAATACGTACAGGACATTTCACATTTGAATTGTCGTGAAAGTCCCGCGATAATTAAATAATACGCGTAATGCAAATTTAATACATGTTTTTAAAATACATAACAATTTAATGTAAAGAAAATACCTTTATGGTTAAATATAATGCGTATTGGACTTAGAATATTTTAGCATTGCGTTTAAAACTCGGTATAGTTAAATGAAATGCGTGCTGGATTTAGAGAATCTTAGAATCGCCGAGAAAAAACCTGTTATAATTAAATAATATGCCTACTGGATATTTATGACATTAGAATTGCCTATAAAAACCCGTTATTAATAAATGCAACGATTACTGGACCTTTGAATATTTCGAATTGCGGCGAATAAAAACTGCGTAAAATTTTCGTAATAGCTGATAATACCCGTAGTAATTAAATAATGAGCGAACTGGAAATAGAACAACTTAGAATTTGCCGAGAAAAATCCGTAATCATTAAATTATATGCGTTCTGGATATTTAATACATTAGAATTGTCAAGAGAAACCCGATATCTTTCAATGCAATGCGTACTGAACGTAGAATATTTTAGCATTGCGTTAAAAAACTCGGTATAGTTAAATAAAATGCGTGCTGGACTTCATGCTGGACTTGTGAAATGGATGCTGGACTGGGTAAAACTCGTAATAATAAAATTATATGCGCACTCTACTTAGAAAATCTTAGAATTGCCGAGAAAAACCTGTAACAATTAAATATTATGCCTACTGGATGTTTATGAAACAGAATTGTCAAGAAAAAACCGTTATGAATAAATGCAATGCGTACTGGACGTAGGATATTTTAGAAAATCGGATAAAACCAGTTTAAATAAAATAATATGCAAACCGGAGGTAGAATATTTTACAATTGCCGAGAAAAACACCGATAATTAAATAATATACGTACTGTACATAAATGAATTTTATTTTTCAATGCGAAGAAAACCGCGTATTAAGTTAATAATGTGCGTACTAGACATTTAAGCATTAGATTTGTAGAGAAAGTCCGTTCTTTTTAAATAATATGCGTACTGGATATTTAAAATATTAGAATTGTCAAGAAAAACCTGTTATGAATAAATACAACGAGTACTGGATATTTGAATATCTCGAATGGCGTACTGGATTTAGAATTTTTTTAATAGCTGAATGAAACCCGTAGTAATTAAATAAAGCGCGAACTGGAATTAGAACAACTTAGAATTGCAGCTAAAAACCCGTCATAATTAAACAATATGCGTACTAAACTTAGAATATCATATAATATCCGAGAACAACCCGTTAGCATTAAATAATATACCTACCAGATATTTAACACAGAATTGTCAAAAACAATGTGCACTAGACTTAGAATAATTCATGTAAAATAACTGTATTTAATTGGTATTATAGTCTAGACTTTGAAAACCTTTGTATTTCCGACAGAAATCCGTTATCATTGAATAATATGCGTATTAGACATTTTTATATTAGATTTGTCGAGAAAGTCCCGTTATTGTTAAATAACATCCACACAGAATATTTAATACATTAGAATTATCGAATAATTAAATAGAATGCGTACTCGATATTAAATGCATAAGGATCGTCAATAACATACTGCTAAGAGGAACCCATTTTATGAATAAATGCAATGCAACTGGACGTAGAATATTTTATAAAATCGGAGATAACCAGTTTAAATAAAATAATATGCAAACTGAAGGTAGAATATTTTACAATTGCCGAGAAAAACACCGATAATTAAGTAACATACGTACTGTACATAAATTAATTTTATTTTTCAATGCGAAGAAAACCGCGTATTAAGTTAATAATGTGCGTACTAGACATTTAAGCATTAGATTTGTAGAGAAAGTCCGTTCTTATTAAATAACGAGCGGAAGATACCCGTTGAAATTCAACGGGTGTGAAAAACATTAAACTTATGTTTTTTAATAAAACCACAAAGCCCGAAGAAAAACAGTATGCGTGGCCATTTGAGGAGTTTGTAACCTATCTTGTATGTCGTGTTCGTTGTAGTAGACACACTGACAGTTTTCCAGGTGCACGGAGAGATGAGTGACTATTAGTTCACTTTCATGCACGGGAAACCCAAAAATCGGCCTTGCAGACTCATTACTACTTAAATAGCAAAGATTGATAGATGATCACCTCGTCCCTCCGGTTCTCTTGAGCCGTCTTCTGAGTGATTAACATCTTGATCGCTTCCCTTGTGTACATACATATATTTGCATTCCATGACTTAATTCAGTTGCACTATTCAACGTTGATATGTGCGTTGATTATCTTAATCCGGATTGGACAGAAGAGTACAATCCAGCGGTTGACAATGTCAAGAGGAGTAATGGCAGCGGAAGCCATGTTTATTTGACCTATGAATCCTCCATCAATGGGACTGTTCCTTCGGCATAGCCATAATAATTGGTTGCGGTTGATAAATAAAAAATCTATGGTGATTCTTAGTGCACTTGTCGATTTTCATGCACGGGTGTCGTTAATTGTGCAGAATTTCCGTTCTGCTTTCGGGTAAGAAGCATGTAGTGGCGTCATTATAATTTCGTTAAAATAAAAACCTTTGTCGTTTTTCTTTCAAGGGCTCATTTTCTCGCAAATAAGACATTCATTTTGCTTAGAACATTTTTTCGAAAGGTTACTCTTTTTTCTATTAGGCATGTGGATGGATATATTTTTAAGTCCAAGGAGGGGAAACACAGCGGTGAGCGAGAGTCTTGAATGGGTAACTCGATGATTGAGTGAATGTACCTAAGTTAACTGCACTTCAACAGTTTTAAACATATAAATAACTCGTGGCGTTAATGATGTGGGAATTGGTCTAAAAACAGTTCGCGAATGTACTGAGAGGCAGACGGTTTCACTATGTGTAATACACCTGAGTACTAAACGATAATAAACAACGCCGTGTTTGTTGTAGCAACAGAGGCATTATTACCATTGATAATCGCTGCACGTATATATTCTTTTAAGAGTGTAGTCTATTAATTCCTTTATGTGTAACGTTTACTACGTAAGTGTTCTCCCATATGTATGCCCCTTTGAGAGCTACTTTGAGAGTTGACGTTGAAGAGTATGCTTGTTAAATATGCATTGAATTTAACGATTACCCCCCGAAGCTATCTATCATGGGGGCCTTGGGACTCCAGGATCTTCTTATACGGATTTTGTTTCTACGTACTATCATGGGCCTGCAGGAAAGCGTGATATTAAAATGCTAGAGGCGTGAATCTTTATATATATAAAAGTCAATGTATGTATGTATGTATGTATGTATGTATGTATGTATGTTCCACATCTCCTCCTAAACCACAGGACCGATTTTGATGAAATTTGGAACACATGTTTGTTACTGGTAGACAACAAACACTGTAGGGTTCAATTAACCAAAACCCTATTTTTTCAGGGTTAAGGGTGTGATCCTTACTAATATGTATACAAATGTAATGGTGTCAGTCTGTCTGTTGCTCCATCACGCAAAGACTACTGAACCGATTGAGCTGAAATTTGGCATGCAGATAGAAAACATATGTGGTTGTAACATATGCTATATTAAAAATCCCTAAGGGCCCCCAAAGGCCCCCTGAAGGTCCCCCCTGGTGGTTCATGCTAAGCATTGGTTTCGGTGCAGTGGTTTCATTTATTTGTTTTTAAAATTACTTTCACTCAAGATATAGGGCTGGGATTTTTTTATCGGATGGCTGAATGAATGACGTGTCTTATTTTATCAATCGATTTCCTTCTACGCTCCGTATTTGTCTGAACTTCATGTTTTCAGCTGAGAAATCTCACCTTTTTCTCTGAAATCAACAATAACACATTTCCTTGACAACCATATATTTGATTTTCAAAGGATATACACGCCTCAAGCATTTAAATATCACGCCTTCCTGCAGGCCCATGATAGTACGTAGAAAAAAAAATCCGTATAAGAAGGACCCAGAGTCCCAAGGGCCCCATGATAAATTGCTTCGGGGGGGTACTCGATAAAGTCAATACATATTTAACAAGTATACTTTTCAACGTCTATTCTCAAAGTAGCTCTCAAAGGGGCACTGCATGTATATGAGAGAATAATTACCTATTAAACTTTACACATAAAGGAATTAATAGAATACACACTTAATTAAATGTGCAAGAATATTTACGTGGAGCGAATATCAATGGTAATAATGCCTCTGTTGCTACAACAAACATGGCGTTGTTTATTATCATTTAATACTCAGATGTATTACACGTAGTGTAACCGTCGGCCTCTCATTGCGATTGCGAATTGTTTTTTAGACCAATTCCCACATCATAAATGTCACGAATTATTTATATGTTTAAAAGTGTTAAAGTGCAGTTAACTTAGGTACATTCACTCAATCATCAAGTTGCCTATTCTAGACTCTCACTTGCCGCTGTGTTTCCGTTTCTTGGACTCAAAAATATATCCATCAACATGCCTAATAGGAAAAAGAGTAACCTCTCGAAAAAATCTTCTAAAGCAAAATGAATGTTTTATTTGGGAGAAAATGAGCCCTTGAAAGAAAAACGACAAAGGTTAGACTTGGATGGTCAAAGACATGCCCACCAGCGATCTCATGAGATTCTCCTCATGGTGTTTCTCGGGTTACGCTAAGATCCGTACAAATTTCATCCATACCCAACCTACAGACGGGTAACCAACTATAAATCTGGTTCAAATATAGACGTATCTGTTTCGAACATTCAGTCTGCGTTAAGATGGCGGAAATTATAATGACGTCACTACATGCTTCTTACCCGAAAGAAGAACGGAAATTCTGCGCAATCAACGACATCCGTGCATGAAAATCGACAAGTGCACTAAGAATCACCATAGATTTTTTTCATTTAGCAACGGAAACCAATGATTATGGCTATTCCGAAGGCGCAGTCCCATTGATGGAGGATTCTTAGGTCAAATAAACCTGGCTTCTGCTGCCATTACTCCTCTTGACGTTGTCAACCGCTGGATTGTACCCTTCTGTCCAATCCTGATTAAGATAATCAACGCACATATCAACGTTGAATAGTGCAACTGAATTAAGTCATGGAATGCAAATATATGTATGTACACAAGGGAAGCGATAGAGCTGTTAATCACTCAGAAGACAGCTCAAGAGAACCGGAGGGACGAGGTGACCATCTATCAACCTTTGCTATTTAAGTATTAATGAGTCTGCAAGGCCGATTTTTTAGTTTCCCGTGCATGAAAGTGAACCAAAAGTCACTCATCTCTCCGTGCACATGGAAAAATGTCAGTGTGTCTACTACATCGAACACAACATACAAGATAGGTTACCACGCCTACTCCTCAAATGACCACGCATACGGTTTTTCTTCGGGCTTTGCGGTTTTATTATAAAAAATAAGTTTAATGTTTTTCACATCCGTTGAATTTCAACGGGTATCTTCCGCTCGTATTCTATAAAAATGAAATCTCTGGTTGTCAAGGAAATATGTTATTGTTGATTTCAGGGAAAATGTGAGATTTTTCAACTGAAAACATGAATTTCAGACAAATACGGAGCGTAGAAGAAAATCGATTGATAAAATTAGAAATTATATTGATTCAGCCATCCGATAAAAAAAATTCCAGCCCTATATCTTGAGTGAATGTACTTTTAAAAAGCGAAAAATGAAACCACTGCACCGAACACAATGCTTAGCATGGACCACTAGGGGGGACCTTCGGAGGCCTTTGGGGGCCCTTAGGGCTTTTTAATATAGCATATGATACAACCAGATATTTATTCTATCTACATGATAAATTTCAGCTCAATCGGTCCAGTAGTTTTTACGTGATGGAGCAACAGACAGAAAGAGACCATTACATTTTTATACATATTAGTAAGGATCACACCCTTAACCCTGAAAGAATAGGGTTTCGGTTAATTGAATCCTACAGTGTTTGTTGTCTATCAGTGACAAACTCGTGTTCCAAATTTCATCAAAATCGGTCCTGTGGTTTAGGAGGAGATGTGGAACATACATACATTGACTTTTATATATATAAAGATACGAGCGGAAGATACCCGTTGAAATTCAACGGGTGTGGAATACGTTGAACTTATTTTATAAGAAAACCACAAAGCCTGAAGAAAAACTGTCAGCGTGGTCATTTGAGGAGTTCGTAACCTATCTTGAATGTTGTGTTTGTTGTAGTAGACACGCTGACCGTTTTCCAGGTGCACGGAGAGATGAGTGACTGTTGGTCCACTTTCATGCACGGGAAACCCAAAAATCGGCCACGCAGACTCATTACTACTTAAATAGCAAATGTTGATAGTTGGTCACCTCGTCCCTCCGGTTCTCTTGAGCCGTCTTCTGAGTGATTTGCAGTTTGATCGCTTCCCTTGTGTACATAAATATATTTGCATTCAATGACTTGATTTAGTTGCGCAATACAACGTTGATATGTGCGTTGAGTGTCTTAATTAGGATTGGAAAGTAGAGTATAATCCAGCGGTTGACAACGTACTATGAAGCATTTGCAGCAGCCATGTTTATTTGACCTATGAATCCTCCATCACTCGGATTGCACCTTCGGCATTAAGGGTAGCCATAATCATTGGTTTCGGTTACTAAATAAAAAATCTATGGTGATTCTTAGTGCACTTGCTGATTTTCATGCACGGATGACGTTCATTACGCAGAATTTCCGTTCTTCATTCGGGTAAGAAGCATGTAGTGACGTCAGTATAATTTCCGCCATCTTAAAACAGATTGAAGTTTCGAAACAGATGCGTGTATATTTGAACCAGATTTATGGCTGGTTACCCGTCCGTAGGTTAGGTAAGGATGAAAGTTGTGCGGTTCTTAGCGTAACCCGAGAAACACCACGGGGAGATGAGACCGCTGGTGGGTATTTATTTGACCATCCAAGTCTAACTTTAGTCGTTTTTCTTTCAAAGGCTCATTTTCTCGCAAATATGACATTCATTTTTCTTTAGAAGATTTTTATATAGGTAACTTATTCTTCTATTAGGCATGTTGATGGATATATTTTCAAGTCCAAGGAGGGGAAACACAGCGGAAATTGAGAGTCTGGAGTAGGCAGCTCGATGATTTAGTGAATATACCTTAGTTAGCTGAACTTGAACACTTAAAAACATATATAAATAACTCGTAACGTTTATGATGCGGGAATTGGTCTAACAAACAGTTCACAATCGTAATGAGAGGCAGATGCAGACAGTTCCACCACGTGTAATTCATTTGAGTACAAAACGATATTAAACAACGCCGTGTTTCTTGTAGCAACAGAGGCATTATTAACCTTACTATTTGCTGCACGTTAATACTCTTGAGCATTTAGTTGCGTGTGTAATCTATTTTATTCCTTTGTGTCTCGTTTACTACGTAAGTGTTCTCTCATATATATGCAGTGCCCCTATGAAAGCTGCTTTGATAATAGGCATTGAAGTGTATACTTGTTGTAAATATGCATTGAATTTATCGATTACCCCCTGAAGCAATCTATCATGGGGCCCTTGGGACTCTGGGCCCTTCTGATACAAATTTTATTTCTACGTGCAATCATGGACATGTAAGAAGACGTGATATTTAAATGCTAGAGACGTGGATATTCTCTGAAAATCAAATCTCTGGTTGTCAAGGAAATATGTTATTGTTGATTTCAAAGAAAAAGGTGAGATTTTTCAGTTTAAAACATGAAGTTCAGACAAATACGGAGCGTAGAAGGATATCGATTGATAAAATTAGAAACTTCATTTATTCAGCTATCCGATAGAAAAAAACTCCAGTCCTATATCTTGAGTGAATGTACTTTTAAAAAGTAAAACATTAAACCACTGCACCGAACCCTATGCTTGCCATTGACCACCAGGGGGGACCTTCAGGGGGCCTTTGGGGGCCCTGAGGGCTTTTTGATATAGTATATGTTACAACCAGATATGTCTTCAATCTGCATGCCAAATTTTAGCTCAATCGGGCCAGTAGTGTTTGCGTGATGGAGCAACAGACAGACAGGGACCATTACATTTTTATACATATTAGTAAGGATCACACCCTTAACCCTGAAAAAATAGGGATTCGGTTAATTGAACCCTACAGTGTTTGTTGTCTATCAGTGACAAACTCGTGTTCTAAATTTCATCAAAATCGGTCCTGTGGTTTAGGAGGAGATGTGGAACATACATACATACATACATACATACATTGACTTTTATATATATAAAGATGCGTTCTGGATATTTAATACTTTAGGTTTGTCAAGAAAATTAGAATAGAAAGAATTAAATTTAATGCGTACTGGATTTAGAAATTTTTTTGATAGCTGAGTGAAAGCCGTAGTAATTAAATAATGTGCGAACTGGGATTAGAACAACTTAGAATTGAGATAAAAACCTGTCATAATTAAATAATATGCGTACTGAACTTAGAATACCATAGAATTGCCGAGAACAACCCGTTAGCATTAAATAATATGCGTACCGGATATTTTACACATTAGAATTGTCAAGAAAAACCCGTTATGAATAAACAATGTGTACTGGACTTCGAATAATTGATGTAAAAAACTGTATTTAATTGGTATAATAGTAGAAGTTATTCGGGAGCCTTTGTAATGTAATGAATACGTTCCCCTTAAGTAACAACAATTACTGGCAAAGTCAAAGTATATTTATTGATATTTTAAATTCGTCATTACACATTCATCTGATGCATTGATTACACATGCTGACACATTCATTTTTGAATGCGGAGAAAGTCCCGTTTTAAATTAATAATGTGCGTACTAGGAATTTAAGCATTGAATTTGTAGAGAAAGTCACGTTCTTATTAAATTATATGCGTTCTGGATATTTAATACATTAGAATTGTCAAGAAAATACATTTATGATTAAATACAATGCGTATTGGACTCAGACTATTTTAGTATTACGTTAAAAAACTCGGTATAGTTAAATACAATGCGTGCTGTACTTGATGCTGGACTTGGACAATGGATGCTGGGCTGGGTGAAACTCGTAATAATAAAATTATATGCGTACTCTATGTAGAAAATCTTAGAATTGCCGAGAAAAACTTGTTATAATTAAATATTATGCCTACTGGATGTTTAAGAAACAGAATTGTGAAGAAAAAACCGTTATGAATAAATGCAAAGCGTACTGGACGTAGAATATTTTAGAAAATCGGATAAAACCAGTTTAAATAAAATAATATGCAAACCGGAGGTAGAATATTTTATAATTGCCGACAAAAACACAGATAGTTAAATAAAATACGTACTGAACATTAAATGAATTTTATTTTTGAACGCGGAGAAAACCCCGTTTTAAATTAATAATGTCCGTACTAGGCATTTGAGCATTAAATTTGTAGAGAAAGTCACGTTCTTATTAAATAATATGCGTTATGGATATTTATTACATTAGAATTGTCAAGAAAATACCTTTATGTTTAAAAGCAAAGCGTACTGGACGTAGAATATTTTAGAAGATCGGAAAAATACAGTTTAAATAAAATAATATAGAAACCGGAGGTAGAATATTTTGCAATGCCGACAACAACCCCGATATTTAAATAATATGCGTAGTATTCATTAAATGAATTATATTTTTGAAAGCGGAGAAAACCCCGTTTTAAATTAATAATGCGCATAATTATAACAATTCATTTAAGCATTAGATTTGTAGAGAAAGTCTCGTTTGTATTAAATATTATGCGTTCTGGATATTTATTACATTAGATTTGTCAATAAAACTCGTTATGAATAAATACAATTAGGACTGGACATTAGAATATTTAAAATAGCGTTAAAAAATTGCGTATAATTAAATTAAATGCGTACTGGATTTAGAATTTTTGTTAAAAGATGAGTGAAACCTGTTGTAATTTAATAATGTGCGAACTGGAATTAGAACAACTTAGAATTGCAGATAAAAACCAGTCATAATTAAATAATATTCGTACCGGATATTTAACAAATTAGAATTTTAAAGAAAAACCCATCATGAATAAACAATGTGTACTGGACTTAGAATAATTGATTTATAAAAACTCTGTTTTTAATCGCTTTGAAAATCGTTGTATTGCCGACAAAATTCCGTTATCATAAAATAATATGCGTATTGGTCATTTTATTATTAGATTTGTCGAGAAAGTCTCGTTATTGTTAAATAATATACGCACTGAATATTTAATACATTAGAATTGCCGAGAAAACCCCGTTTTGATTAAATTCAATGAATACTGGACATAATATATTTTAGAATTACTGTAAAAACCCGGTATAGTATGCGTAATGAACTTAAGAAACATTAGAATTACCGAATAAATCCGTTATAATTAAATAATAGACGTACTCGTTATTGAATGCATTAAGATTGTAAATGACATTATAACAGTATAGTATTATAACAGCAAGATACATTGACAACTGGACTTAAAAGCAGTCGTCTCGATGTGGTGGTAGTTGCAATTCGCGACGTGAATACTTAGTTTGATAATTGTACTTAGTTTGATTAATATTACTTTGATAAGTAATACGTAAACTTAAAAGGCGCGATTGTGGCCAAGCGGTAATCATTTGTTTACCAGCCATCTTCGTTTCATTTCGATCTGGTAAGAACTCAAAATTAGACAAAACAATTCTCTGGTCTTTGACGCTTTTATCAAAGTGAAAAGGTATTTATTAACATATCATTTTACATATTCATTTGTTCTCATACATCATTGGGTGTGACATTAGATTGGGATGTCGGCAACATTTACAGGTATCATGTTGGTATTCATAACTTTCTTTGCATGCAGGTCATTTATGGATGGCATCCTCCAGATGGCGACCATTTGGGGCGCTGTACCAAGTTATTCATGGGTCCATGTGATCTTCTGTGACCGCATGGGAAGTGCAGTCTGAAAATAAACGTGAAACATGTGTTATGCATTGTATACTGTACACAATAAACAGTGCTTTTATAGCAATTAAAAGACTAACATAACATGCCATGCCATGCCATCTGCACAATTGTTGCTTGTTATTTGATTACCCCTCACGAAGTCTGGACTTGGAGCGAAAATTTCGCCCTTGATTACCCCTCAAAAAGTCTGGACTTGGAGCGAAAATTTCGCCCTTGATTACCCCTCAAAAAGTCTGGACTTGGAGCGAAAATTTCGCCCTTGATTACCCCTCAAAAAGTCTGGACTTGGAGCGAAAATTTCGCCCTTGATTACCCCTCAAAAAGTCTGGACTTGGAGCGAAAATTTCGCCCTTGATTACCCCTCAAAAAGTCTGGACTTGGAGCGAAAATTTCGCCCTTGATTACCCCTCAAAAAGTCTGGACTTGGAGCGAAAATTTCGCCCTTGATTACCCCTCAAAAAGTCTGGACTTGGAGCGAAAATTTCGCCCTTGATTACCCCTCAAAAAGTCTGGACTTGGAGCGAAAATTTCGCCCTTGATTACCCCTCAAAAAGTCTGGACTTGGAGCGAAAATTTCGCCCTTGATTACCCCTCAAAAAGTCTGGACTTGGAGCGAAAATTTCGCCCTTGATTACCCCTCAAAAAGTCTGGACTTGGAGCGAAAATTTCGCCCTTGATTACCCCTCAAAAAGTCTGGACTTGGAGCGAAAATTTCGCCCTTGATTACCCCTCAAAAAGTCTGGACTTGGAGCGAAAATTTCGCCCTTGATTACCCCTCAAAAAGTCTGGACTTGGAGCGAAAATTTCGCCCTTGATTACCCCTCAAAAAGTCTGGACTTGGAGCGAAAATTTCGCCCTTGATTACCCCTCAAAAAGTCTGGACTTGGAGCGAAAATTTCGCCCTTGATTACCCCTCAAAAAGTCTGGACTTGGAGCGAAAATTTCGCCCTTGATTACCCCTCAAAAAGTCTGGACTTGGAGCGAAAATTTCGCCCTTGATTACCCCTCAAAAAGTCTGGACTTGGAGCGAAAATTTCGCCCTTGATTACCCCTCAAAAAGTCTGGACTTGGAGCGAAAATTTCGCCCTTGATTACCCCTCAAAAAGTCTGGACTTGGAGCGAAAATTTCGCCCTTGATTACCCCTCAAAAAGTCTGGACTTCCTTGAAAGTGACCATGAGTTGCTGACAATTGTTTTATGAATTGCCACGGAGACAATTAGCTCGGAATTTGAATCTAAATTGAAGGCATCCCAGATAATTGACTCAAGTGAAAGAGAAGTGTAACCGGTGATCAATTGGCTAGTCCAAGGAAATCATTTGCGAATGAGGTTGACAAGACTTCAGAGACACGAAGTATTTATGGCCAAAAAGATGTGTACGCAATTTGTCAGCGTTAATATCAAATTAAGATTTAATTTATCCGTAGAAATAGAATCCGTGAGCGTCGTTTTAAATTGAATTTTACAGGTGCAATTCCGCAATTCGTTGCAATTCCGCAGGTGCGGTTCGATGAATTGTAATGATGAATGCAATTTTATATTTTTTTTCATTTCAGGCAATAAGTATTATTTGTATGATGGCAACAAATTAGCTAAAGGGTATCCCCAACCCCTCACTCATCTTGGCCTGCCATCAACCTTGAACAAAATAGATGGTGCTATGGTTTGGGGTCATAATTCCAAGACATACTTATTTAGCGGTACAATGTACTGGAGGTAGGTCATAATCATATTTTATATAAAAATGCTGGGATCTTAGAAAATTATTTTAGAGACTTAGGCCCAGGTTTGTCTGGCTAATGTTAACCACAGTTGTCACTTTTTAACTTGATGTTAAAGGAGAGTTTAGATTGTGTATACTATGTGTTTTCTGTTGGTTTATTGACGTGATCATTATTGATGAAAGTATGTACATATTAATTTCAGTTTTAACACCTTGCATTTTTTATGAAGAAATTGCAAGTTATTTTGTAAACCATTGTTGCATGGTAGTAAATTTACCACTATTAATACAATCCTGTGGGAATATACCTACTTGATCTCCATAGAAGAGGGAAAATATTATTTTAGCTATTGGGGAAAGTTGACCTTTGCTTTCAGCAGATGAAAATATTCATTTGGATGTTTAAAAACACAAGAGCAAAAATTTTTAAAAAGCCCTACACCAAAGTGCCAACGGGTCAAAATTGAAATAAATGCAGAGTATATCATGGCTGTAGGCATATCGAGGTAATAGATATTTAATCATTCATATCTTAGAAAAAATTGATCTGCACCATATTTTTCAGCCAGTAAGACATGCCCCTTTTACCCTAAGAGGTCCTTGGTAAATCGAAATCCTCATTATGTGGTCAAAATCAAGTCGGATGTCTTCTAAAGATTACTGAATATGAGCTTTTAGAATGCCCTGCCAGTTAACTGAATTCCAAAAACTGACTGTTGAAATTTGTACTGCTGTACTTGACCCTATATAAATTATTCAATATCAGTGAGGTTGATATTTGTAAATAAAATTTGGTCTCTCTGAATGCCTTTCTCTTTAACTTGTTACAAAATTCCTCTCAATCGTCTGTAAGTTTACCACTTGCAGGTAGAAAAATAAATGTCTTAGAAATTAATTTTTTCGTAAAGATTTAACTACAAAATTGTTCTCCGATTCCTTTTTTGATTCAATTTCCCCAATAAATTTCCTCTGCCATTTGTTTGTTGCAAAACTGATGAGAAAAAAATCCTGTTTGTTCCAGTCGTTTTCTTCTGTAGAGCTCTGTGTGTAGTCAGCTCCTTTCTCAGCTGATGAACTTGCAGATGATTCTGCCAATTCTGTATGTTCTTGAATGCTACAAGTATTATGTTATTACTGTTCATAATCTGTGTCATCCTCTCAGTTATTTTTGTAATAGTTGAGTAATTCACGACAACACACTTTCGGGGAGCAACACCCATCTTTTTTCCATGGCATCAAGGAATCTTATTCATTTCATGTCCACTTAGTGCATGTTTAATAAAGGCTTCTGTCCATGAGTTTTCTGATTCATCTTCATAAATTGCAAGTGATGCACCCTTCGAAAAACTTCTCTCGATTGATTGGCATGATTTAACAAGCTCTGAAACCCAATTTTATTTGTTTCCACTTTTTCTAATCTTTTTTGAACATACCAGGAAACACTGCTCAGGTAATTTTTTTCCTTTCTGTCAGAGTTTGCCTCCAAGCATTTTTGAGGGGTTGGAAAAAAGCCACATCTAATGGTTGTAGGAAATCTCTTGAATCAAGGTGGAAGCAAAGTAAATCATTCTCCTGACATAGCTCGATCACTGTGAAGGACAAATAGCTTGATAAATTGTCACCAATCAGGACTTTAGGACCCTCTAATCACCTAAGATGTGGCAAACAAATTTTTAGGAGCCAGTTGTCGAATGTTTCCATATCTAACCAACCTGACTGATTTCGGTAAGCTGACCCGGACATGCCCCCTTCTGTCCAAGTTGGATGTACATAAATAGCATACCTGTTCTCTAGTGGCTGACCCTGCCATCATTACACTGAAATTTGTTTATGAGTGATCCATGTTTCTCTCAGGATTCTTGGAACCTCTCTTCACGATGACCTTCATGCTTCCCGGTCCATCACTGAAATTGATCTCTTGAAAATAGTGAGCTTGGTACACCAACAAGTTTTCCAATTGGTCAAAATGAGCGGATATCACATCGAAACTTATGTCTGCTCGCTCATGCTTTACATTTTCACAGAGGTGAATAAAAAGTTTTGGATGATGCTCCATAAAGTTACTCATCCATCTATCTCATCAGGCAAATTGTTGTTAAAGAAGTTTGTAACTATACCCTGCCTGCCTGTTGAAATGTGCTTTGTATATTTATTTGCGCATCTAGAGACTGCTCTGGAAAACCCTATGAGGCGCAAGTTGTGATTCCTCTTTTTAACATTCCCTCCTGTCACAGTGGCAGGCTTGTCAGTCTTCCGATTTTGAAGCAGTGAAAATTACGATATTTTTGTCGGATACGGTGCTCTTTGGAATTTAATATTTCTCTGATGACTTTGGAAAGGATGACTTCCCTTCTATAACATCCCTGATGGCATTCACAAGATTTTCTTTGGAGTACTTCACATCTCCATCTATCCAGATGCATCTTCAATAGGTGTGGATCATGTCCTAAAAACCCTCCAAAATATCATTTTAATATTAAAGATGCTCTCATCATTCCAAAACATGACATACTTTACTTAAGATTGGAATGTGCCATTTCTAATGAGTGGACTTCAATCAGGTAAAGTTTGTTTATCTTTTATTGTTGTAACTTGGGGAGATGATAGGTTTTTCTCATATTTTCCATGTATTTTTAATTTTTTTGTTTCCGAACACAGAAAAATGTTCTAAAAAAGTATTAAAATTCACAGAAATACCTGGTACCCCTTGATCCTTATCCCACACTTAAACAATATTATCATAAAAAACCTAAAAGGTTGAATATTGCAATGTGGCAAAAAAGATGATTGACAAAACATACCTTTGTCCGAAATGACCATGCTGTCCGAAATAGCCCAACCATACGGTATATCTAAATGATGACACTTGAACATTGCATGGTTGAGTACCACTGAATGATAATGGTTAAAAATAGTTGTGCATTGACTCCTATCTTATTGCAACTCTTTGCATTGCAGGCTAGATGACTTTACCAATAAGGTGGAGCTTGACTATCCTCGGGACATGGTTATGTGGAGAGGAGTTGATTACAACATAGACAGTGTCTTTAGGTATACAGATGGTAAGTCAAATGATTTTATTAATTTCAGAGAATCAAATTACTTTTGGTAACTTAGCATATATATATTTATGTACAGTTTAATGTTATCATTTGTGTAATTATTTCTAAAACTCTTTAAGAAAACCTAGGCCCCTATGATAGAGTGAATGCCTGGAAGTTTGCATTCAACAAAAATTGCTACCTTTAAATTAGCTCATGAATAGGGGTTTATCAAGATTTTTTCTGGTTACTTTATCGAGAATGGGACCATGACAAATGATCATTTGCAAATTATCTCTTAAAGATTCCAAAAATGGCCAGAGATATAGGAGTCTAAAGTTGAATGGAAGGGCAAGCTTCCCATAATGGCCGTGACGTAATTTAATCCATTGCTTCTTCCCGATACATTCTAAAAGATGCCTAAAGAGGCTTTTGTGGAGATGTCCACTTTTGTCAGAAATAAGACAGTACATATAAAGATTTAGAAAAAACTTTGAAAAAAATATCCATTTCACCGGGAATTGAATCACCGGCATTTGATCAATGGATGAAATGACGTCAGAGGTCTATTCGCAGAGACAGAAAAAAATGCAACTTTCTACAATTAGTTATTTGGTTATTAGGCCTTAATGCTTTGAAGCAACTCCGTAAATCTATACGGAAACCTTTGCAAATTTAATTTCAACTGTAATATCGAAAAACCATTCGAATGACAATCCCCCACTGTCAAATATTATATATCATTAGAAAAGAAATGCTTCATGACATTAGAAAAACAAGATCCAGGAGGCTGAGAATATTTTCTATTTGATTTCAATTCTCAAAATCAACTGTTTCCTATAAGTGTCTTCAAAGTATTCCTTCAGTTGCATTATTTTCTCACATCAAGTATCTGTGAAAATGAGGCATTTTATAGGGTTGGGAGACATATTTTGGTGCACAACTTCATACCTAATTTCCTTCCAATATGTATTTTATTCTCAACACTTGAAGGTATTGAGTTCAAAGTGCTTGTTTGCTGGTGAAAAAAAGTTCATGAAGGCATTCCTCAACTACTAATGATGCTATATAGCTTGATCTCAATATGCATTTTGAAATAGAAATGCATCATAATGTTGGTTCAGGTGTGATTATTGTCTAAAATGTATATATGATAGTATGCCCAAATGGTAATGGGACATATTCTACTTCATTTCATGTGAGTTTTGAGAGTACTTACTTTCAATGTGCAATGTGAGTGAGAGTGTTCTAAAAAAGCACTTGAGAGTGTGAAACACATGAGAAGGCAACAATGTAGGTGTAGCAAGAAGCATCTGAAGGGTGGGGGGGAAGCATGTTTTAAACACATAATTTTTAAGTATTTTTTATCAATGGGGGGGATTACAACCCCCAAAAACTCCCCCTGGATACGCCTATGTGCAACAATATGTAGTTAAAATGCAAGAAAATGCAATTGAGACCTAAATTTAAGCAAACAAATTTCTGAAAGATGCTTTACTAAAGATGGAAAGATTTTTAGGAGGAAATTTTGGTGTTAACCCTTTCGAGACAGCGGAATTCTCTCCTATGCATGTCTTCTGAACTGAGTACCAAGAGAGTCTTCCTTCCTCTCAGTAAGGACCATTTTTGTACGGCATCCGTAGAGAAAGTTCTCACAGGTATACACTCACACTCAGCTCCTACCTTTTTTGACCCATCCTAGCGGAGACCTCGCCATTATCTCTGACTCCGGGGGCAGTTAAGGTTTACAACCTCTCCTGTGGCATGGGTTCGCGGTCGACTAATTGCTTATTTTTAGCTTTAACCATGAGTATATTTGTTTCTTGCTCCCAAATTGTAGACTTTGAAATGAATTCCTCATTTTGTACTGTGCATTTAAATATTTTAAATGTAACTCTACCATCAATATTAACACGTTCACTGCCGCTTCGGTCATAATGGCCGAAACGTGTACTTTATCATCACGCCGCTTCGGTCATTATGACCGAAGAATATGTCAGTTATTTGGCCACTTACAGCACGCCGTCGGTCACAACTACTTTGGTGCCGCTTATATGACGTGACCGACGCGACGTGCGTAGCCGAATGCACATGAAAACTTTCGGATTTTTTTATTTATTTTTTTACGAAAGGAAAAAGATTAACACTTTGGCGCAGTGGGTGAATTCGTCAAAAACTCGGTGGCAGGGAACGTGTTAACGGATTTAATGCATAAACCATTTCCAATAAAAAAATAATGCCTTTTTGCAAATTAATGCACAATGCATGCAATATATTGCGTGACTGATATCTTAAAATCTACACGTAAAACAATTCCACGTATGAACTTATAAGTTCTTGGAATTCAAACTATTCATGTGGCGAGGAAAAACTATGTTTAAGGATGAGGAAAAGGTTTCAGCACAGGTTTGGGTATTTTGTAATTGATTGATTAGGCTGGATGGCTGCTTTCCACAAACACAGAAATAGAACTAGTGGCTTAACTGATCCTGTCCATTCTAATGCTCAAGAATCAAGATTTTTTGAGGGGTAAAATCTTTGAATGTTCTATATAATTTCAGGAATCACCTACTTCTTCAAGGGCAAAGGATACTGGGCATTTGATGACCGAAAAATGAGAGTTAGGCACAAGGTGCAGAAGCTGTCTGCCTCAAAGTGGATGAAGTGTCCAGCAGAAGAAGAAAACCTGTTGAGGCCATCTCCAGAATATGAATTAGAAGAACGTTTTGGATATTCCAAGGCCCTACCTTGTAGGACATACAGTGTAATGTCATTTCTGTTACCAGTCGTTTATTATACATTATCATCTCTTAGCCTATTCGAAGGTCTTTTACCCCATTAGCCTAAACATCTACAGTGCTTTGTGGGCTATAAACAATGGGACTGAGTGCACGGTCTCTCCAAATTTCCATGGTACTTATAATTACCAAGGGAATGGTGTAAAAGTTATGAACTGTCAAAAACTTCATGTTAACAATTTCAGAGACACATTCATCATGTCTACCTTCCTTTTTATGAGATTTTGTCGTAATGAATTCTTTCTATTGCAGTAGACCAGCTATGCCACCATTCACTGAAACTTTGGTGGTATTTCAAGCAGGGTTGGTCCCAAGGCAAATTAGAATTGAAATATAATAATTATGCATCATTAAGTCTTTGACTCTCATTAGTTGAGCTGACCAAGGTTTAATCAGCACAATGTGAGGCACCTGGTGAAAAAGATGTTCTTTAAAATGAGATGACTGGGTGTCTGTAATTGGAAATTTTTTAACCCTGTTTACTGAAGTGTGAGATGAAAGCTTAAGAAATCATCAAGGCCTATTTTAGACAGGCTAAGGACTCACATTCTTAAATCATTGATAGTCTAAATGATGGAGTTATCAGTGTATATTGTCAGTGTCTCAATTGACTCCATCAGTTGAAGATCATAGCAATGATCTCCTTCCCTAAAACTATAGTGAATTTCATTTCCATCAATTCTGATACAACTTAAATGTTAACATTTCTAAAGACAACTGAGGGAAAAAGTAACCCTTGGTAAATCAAGACTGCCTATACAAAATTATATGATTCTAATCATGTAATTAAAGCAAAAAAAATGAATAAGGACTAGCACAACAAGGGTTTAGGTGTCAAATTATAATGAGATGTTATGTGGCTCCAGAATTTTAGCATCATCATTGATGACTAATGGAATGTAGTGGTGACTGACCTCATTCCAATCATTCTTATTGGGGAGTTATTTATATTGAAAAACAGAATTTACAATTTTTGGTGCAGAAATGTTGACTGCATCCCATATGCTGGGAAAAATGAAATTTTATATATTTGTACCTTGCACGGCAAATCAGTCCTCAAAGACATTAATTCATGAACCCAGTCAGTGCTTGAGGCTGCAATGATGGATGGTTTCTTTTTCATTATTTTCAAACCTTGTTGTTTTCCTATTTTTGTACCAATAATAGAGCAGATTCTAATTCATGCATAAAATCATCACTTACCTTCCCTTCAGCATTGACAAGAAATTCCCAGGCATGGTATATCCCACCACCTACATTGAGAAAGAGAAGCCTCAGCATCAATAAAAATGCCTACTTCTTATGCTGCAACTTAAAAATAAAATAATGGGTACAAAGAACAGAGCAAGTGTGAGAACAACTGAAATAAAAAGCATTTCCCACTAAAAACATTCAAGAATGAGATAATGTTATTCGCAGTTTCCATCCTTCGCATGCTAATTTTGTCAGCTTGCACTATTTCAGGTTTTAACGATATCCATTGCCTAGCCACTTAGATAACCTTTACAGATTTTATAAAAGATTCACGCATACTAAAACTGCAATTTGAAGTCAGATGAGTGATTGTTTTTTAAATAGGGTCAGAGGTGTGCAGAAGTGTGTATAAAAACGTGGAAAAATGTTCGCAACATTCAAAAATAGTACAGTCATGCCTTATTTAGACCAAAGAAAGTTTTTCAACAAGTCATGTCACTGTTTGCATTTTCATGCAAAGAGAATTTTTTCATACTTAAAATGAATAAGAATGTTATGAGTTGGTTTTACCACTAGAATTGAACATTAAATGACATTAAAACTTGTTCAATTTCAGAGCACTGAAATTGATTTCCCAGTAAGTCTAACTATAGTTATAACTATATATTATTACAGATCCATACAAATAATTTTGATCCATGGTGAAATCACCCTCGTAGGCTATTTTAGCGCGTCTGTTGATACATATTTGCTTTCAGTGACATGAACCGGCAGTGTCAGAATCACAGCTTAGTTGTTCAGTGGCAGACTATTCAATTCCAATTCATGGACTTTGCCTGTGGTAATTTTTTTTATAAATAACCCAGGATTAATAATAGCAATGATAAAACAAAAGTGTGTCAGATAAAAAAGAAATAATTATTCTGTGAGGAAAGCATTTTGATTTGATGGTGAAAAGATGATCTTCTCATTCACCAAGTTTAGGATCTGAGGACTACCATTTGGATTTCTTATACTCTTTTTCTGACCGAAATTCTGAGTAGGGCGATAAAAAACTGTCTGGGTCTGTTTTATTTAATTTTCAATGCCACATTTTAAATGTATTTAATCGTTATATTTATTTTTATTTTGCTAAGGTTAATTTAAAAAGAGTATGAATATATTATGGAACTGAAAGCTACGGAGTAATTAATTTGGATTGCATTTTCAAGGATTTTAAATTAACTAGGAACCTACTTTATATTTGAGTGTAAAAATGCTGGCTGAAATACATATCTACCAGAGAAAATTAATGCTCCTGAAACCAATGAATTGGCCTACTGGCAGTAAAACTATGACTTCACTGGCTGGGGAAGCATTGCATTTGATCCCTAAGATACAAAATGAATGCTCTCGTGATAAGCTTTAAAGAATGTATTCGAGAAAAATGCAGGAAAATATTGAAAAGAAAATTATCCCTGTACATTTGAATTCACTTCATTCTACTCTTTTTTGGGACTTGAAGCAAGTGAAACTATCACGTGATACTAGGACTAATATGATTGTCACAGAAGGGGAAGGAATAAGAATGTCAGGACAGTTTTAGGCTCTAGTATGATTTGTGTCATGGTGACACTTCTTATTGAATATGAACTGAATGAGGCATGACTGTACACAGTTTTGTCTGTATGATACACTTCAGGGGGTGAGGAAAATTCTAATTATTCTTAAATCCTTGAGCCAACCATTAATAGGGATCTAAACATACCTACCTATCTGAAACAATGCTTAATATTTTACTCATCATTTCCAAAGATTTCGAAGCGTCATTTTTACTGTAACATGCCAGTAATTCTTTCATTGTAAGGTCTGAGAATCAGATTGCCTTAATATATTTTAATGTGTATTGAATTGCATAGAGTAAGTGTATTTACTAAAAATTTGGTATGAATTGATATACTGTGATACTTTGCTTGCACATGAAGAGATCTTCATAGTTGGCATTTTTTTAGCCTTGTGAGGTGTTGGATAATCAAGCTTTTGCTGAGTCCGCAAGGATGCAATGTAAAGAAATTCTGGTTTTCTGCACTTCCAAAAACAATGTACCTTGTTGTCATATTTTTGCAGATTGCACGCAAGATTCTAAATGTATCCAATGTGCTTTCAAGTGTCATTTACTGTAGTATGTACCCTTCACTAATATTTATAATTCAAGGGATATGCTGGTCAAGATATGATTGTAAGATTTCATTGTGAGATCTGCTATTTTGGTTAAAAGTGTTGCTTGCTGTGAATTTATTGATGTGAACATTAAGAAAAGCATGCAAGCTCTCTTTAGTGGAAAAAGTTCCTGCCACATTGTTTCCCAAGCTTACACGTGATGCATAACTAGTGAAGCATATTGGTGTGCAAAACTTGGAATTTTACTGCTTGGGCTAATTATTGGTTCAGACTGACTTCTTACTGTGTAAGTGACTTTGTGAATGGAAACTATGCAATACTGGTGCTACCAGCTACAAACATAGATTTTGGCTAGGACTTTATGAATGAATTTATGTAAGGGATTTATCGGAGGTTTGTTTCCATAAAGCTTGGTGGAGAATTTGCTAGGAATTGGACTATTGATATATGATAAATTATGGCGATGAATATATTTTAACATGATAATAATCTGTGATTTAGAATGATCAGTACGGCTGGTTTTTTCTTAGTTTGTATTACCACAATATTTATGTTTAACTTGTATGTATTTTTATTTAATTTTTATTGATTATTCTGCAGAAATAGTTTCCCAAGTATCACTTATAAAGGGTGTAATTGTATTCATAAAACCTGTGATTTTATTTTAATATTCCCATCATCAATGTACATAGTAAATGTTAGCCCAACACATATTTTTTCCCATAAGATTTTGTTTGAAATAATGGAGGACAGCAGGTAAAATTTTGCAAATAAAAATGTTTGAGGCATAACACTCAAGTTTAAATATACTGATTCTTTATAAAAATAAGTTACTATCTATGATGAAAAATCTTTGGTATAAGTTTATCAACTTTCTGAATCAACAAATAAAATTATGGTTTTTTTCAGTACCTAATTTTTGCCATAAATTTATGGATTAATCGGTAAGTTTTGGAAGCTTCATTTTTTCCCAACCACTCTTTGTGAGAAAATTGTGGAAGTAACCTTTCTTTCAAGTGCAAGCTATTATCCGTTTCAAATATCTTTGCGACTGAGAGGCAGGCTTAACTTTTTTGGGGGTGAGGGAAGAGAAAGTCTCCCGGCACGTGACTTCGCGAAAACCAACTAGAATGCAGTAGGCGGAGCCTAGTTTCTCTGAAATGCAGTCACTCCCAGTCCTCCGTTATGTGAACTTCGTGAATCTGCTAGCTGTGTTGCCAAAGGAGAAGACCCCTTCGCGGGTAGAAGACCCTTCGCACTCCCCCTCCCGATTCTGTACACGCGTGTCCCATTAGGTTTTTCCCTTGGGGGATAAGCTGGGTGACTCACAAGCTTATATTTTAGCAATTATATTTTTTCTTAACCTTCATTTTGCATAATTTTAAATGCACTAACCATTTTGTTTATTGTTTCCTGATTGATATGATACCAAACAATAAACAATTTCGTCGTATTTTAGCGAAAGAGCATGGCATAAACTTGGGGAGAAAAATCTTCGCGTGATCACAACAATGGTCAGAAATCAATGAAATGACATGCCGTTTGGACTCATTTTAATCGGCTGATTTGAAGGGAACTGAGATTAATGTCTGTTTTTTATTATTATACATCATATAAATGTTACAACTTCTGTTTCAAAAAGTCCACTTCTGAGTCATTAACCAAGCTCTTCCACATGACACATTCCTTCAAAGACTCTTGAGACTGGTCAAGATAAGAAGTCCCTGTGGGGAGGGAAAGGGATGAAAAGGAGTAATCCCCCCCCGACCGCAGCGCCAGCCTGGAACTCTTCTGCCCCTCCAACTGGGCCACGTGGTGAATGTCACAAACAGTGCCTACGACAGGCTGCCTTTCGTTTCCATAAATTCTAATATTCGCGTACATGTCAACGTCGAGTCCGAGTTTCCTCTCTCTCTCCCCACTCCACTTCCCTGGTTCCGGAGGACCCGCCTTCCTGCTGCGAAGCCCCTCGAAGCGTTCCGAGCCCGCACGAAGGGCCAGTCGCAAAGATATTTGAAACGGATAATAGAGACTAACAGAATTAGTGCTCTTAAAATTTCAGTCAACCATTTTGGTAGGCAGGGGGGAAGCAGTAATAAGCAAACACTAGTTGAGATGCTATAGCTGGATTGTAAGACTCTACACTGAAAAAATCTAGAAAATGCACCCATTGGAAAGGTTGCGCCACAAATTTTGGGGAGGGACTGGAACAAGGGAGGCAGCAGTTAAAATTGCAAGAATGTTTTACCCACTGTCACCCTTGCACACACTACATATGTTTCCTGCAACCTAAGGGTTAATTGTTCATGCTATACAAAATATTTGATATTGCCTATCACATGCAAGTTAATATGACAACCATAGGTGTATCTAGAAGCGTATGAAGAGGGGGTCACCCCCTTACACCTCCCCATGGGGGGTATAGAATACTCCCCCTGTTAAATGGGGGGTCTGGGAATTTTGAAAAATATACATCTTACAATGACTTTTTGAAGGTGCTCTATTATGTTTTTTGGAAGGTGATCTATAGGTGTACTGTTAGCATGTGTTAAACACATCATTTTTACGTTTTTTTATCAATGGGGGGGGGGGGGGGTTACAACCAGTGGCGAAGCCAGGTTTTGGGTCTGGGGGTCGCCAGGTGGGGGGAGGAGGGAAGGCAAAATTTTTAGGAGGCCCCGACTTATAACTTCGCCAATTTATTAAAATTAACATGTTTTTATTTTCTTTACAGTATTATTTTGTTCGTAATATACTATGATCCAAACTTGTAGAACTTATTGCTGACAATGAAGTTATTACATTGATTCACGTACGTATTTGGGACTTTAGAATGGAAACATTCACAGGCTTAGGGGTGCCAGAACACAGAGGGTGGGGGGGAAATTCACCCCCCCTGACCCCCCCTGGCTACGCTACTGGTTACAACCCCCAAAACCCCCCCTGGATACGCCTATGGACATAACCTTCATATAAAAATGTATTACAGCCTGGATATTATATTTGTTTTTATCACGATTCAGTAATATCAAGGGCAAAGTGAAATGGTTTCAATTAGCGAAAACACAGAATTTATTTTCAAGAAATTCAATGTTAGGATGAGTATAATACCAAAAGATGTTTAGTGCATTATTACTGTTTTATTGATAGCTGCAAATTAAAAATATATACATAACTATAATAACTGGAATCATCTAAAATGACCTCAATAAGTTAAATGACTCCAAACCTAGAAATATGGTCACCCATATGAAAGAGGGAAAGAAAATATAATAGATAAGAAATGAGAAAATTTTGTGGAGACCGCAAAAAAGGAATGATTAAATAAGTGAATACAAACATTAGCACTAAGATTAAATTAGCCTACCCCTAGAACACCTGAAGGTCATCATCCCAAATCCCCATGAAAGAAAAGTCCCTTTATTTTTGGTATTTGTCCAGCTGTAAGAACTCCCCTCATCATTGTAAAAAAAAGTAGGTATTTCTTTCTAATGAATAGGCAATTTGATCTGACTTCAAGCAACCTTGTCAGAGCTGTGAGTGTTTCCTATGATATTGGACACTTTATCAGCCAGCAAATGCAAGTGACATGAGTTGAATCTCAAGAAAATACAACTGAAAAACCAACTCATTGTCAGTGTATTTCTTATGAAAGTAAGTAAGCAGAAGAAATTAAGGTGCATATTTAGCTGTATGGTAGCCTATACATTACTTACATATCTCAGTTCAAAAGATTTTTTTTCAAATTCATATAACGCTGCCATAGGGAGGAAGAGGTGTACAAGTAAGAAGAAGAAATAATAATAGAAGTGCCGGGAAAGAAAAACCTGATAGTGATGGGTGACTGGAATGCAGTGGTGGGGCAAGGGAGGGACGGATTAGAAGTGGGAGGGTTTGGGCTAGGAAGAAGAAATGACAGCGGTGAAAAGGCAGTTGAATTTTGTAGAAGAAATAAATCAGTAGTTACAAACCCTTAGTTTAAACTACACCCCAGGCGTAAGGACACATGGAAAATGCTGGGAGATACAAATTGATTATATAATGGTAAGGCAGAGATTTAGGAACAGTGTGAAAAACTGGCGTTGCTATCCAGGGGCGGATGCAGAGCTAGATGTGGGACTGAAGGTAGAAGGCCAGTGGATAAAGTCGGTTAGATTCGCGGATGACCAGGCGTTGGAAGTCGGTCATCAAAAGGATTGCAAACTTTAGTAGATTCATTGGAGAAGCAGTGCGAGAAATACGGGATGAAGATTAATCATAAGAAAACAAAAGTTATGAGATTCTCTAGGACAAAGAAAGCGAGGCTGGTGATAAGAGTAGGAAGTCACAAACTGGAGCAAGTAGAACAATTTAATTACTTGGGTAGCACACTAGAAGAAAGAGGACATAGTAGCAAAGACATTAGGAGGAGAATAGTCTTAGCGAAGGAAGCGTTCAATTATAGAAGGGAGCGGGACCTTAAGTTAGGATGTAAAAAAGAGGCTGGTGAGCTTGATATGGAGTGTGGCGTTGTATGGGGCAGAAGCGTGGACATTGAGAAAGAAAGACGAAAGTAGGCTGAAGGCTTTCGAGATGTGGGTGTGGAGGAGGATGGAGAAGGTGCGTTGGACGGAAAGGAAGACAAATGAGGATGTGCTTGACATGGTGGGTGAGGAGAGGAAACTTGTGGATGAGATTAGATGAAGGCAGAGTAGGTGGCTGGAAGGGGTAATGAGGGACGATGGTTTGCTGAATGCCGTGATAGAGGGAAGGATGTTGGGTAAGCGGGGCAGGGAAGAAATAGATAGGTTTTATGGATGGGATGAAAGGTAGGACTTATGCTGGGATTAAGAATGAAATACTAGAGGTAGATAGGGCACGGCACATGTAAGAGTCCGTTGAATATTCTCTGACATTCATCATAACCTACCTCTAATCGGTAGATTGCTCTAATGAATGAATGGTATAACACTTCATTCGTCGTGCTATAACAAGGTCTATTTATTTAGAATCATGGAGAGTTAACTGTATGCTCTATAAAAATAATTTACTCTGGCTGCTTGAGTTATAAGAGCGATGAACTTGCTAAAGATAAGCCTGTGTCTGGCTGACAGTATACCGCCAAAGGAGCCAGTGGTCCCCTCTGTCAGAATCCTTCCATCTGGTCCCCTCTTGCAGTGTACTACCTATTGACAGCCTACCTCAGCAGTTACCTAGGCAGGGAAAATTCTGATGGGTGTTGCCGGAGGAAGGGAGAGAGAGTAAAAGGTCAGGTGTGATGGCATGTGTAGCAATGCATAGCAATCGGAAGTAGCAATTGCTTGCATTGAACCTACTTGCAGGATGGAGTCAATTTGATTCCAGGTAATTTTATAATTCATGAAGACAGTCGTAATATTAAGGGTTTTCAATTCTTACGCTGTGTAACAACAAAATTAGGCAAAAGTCATAAGGGGAAACACCTAAGTGAATAAAAATATTAAAATAGCTATTTTTCTTGGTGGAGGAGGTGAGGTAGCGTAGCCAGGGGTGGCATGGGGGCGAACCCCCCCGCCCCTTGTTCTGGCGCCCCTAAGTCTGTTTCCAATTGAAAGTCCCAAATATATGTGTATTATGCTTTGTCAATTTTCATATTTTGTACAAACCCATCCGACTATTGCATCAGAAAAATTTGTAAAGTTAGGAAACTGGTTAATTTATGAGTCGGTGCCTCCTAAAAATTTTCTGCTCCCTCTAAACCCAAAACCTGGCTACGCCAGTGATACCACATGACATGTATTTCGTCATAATTCGGTTACATAGGAGTAGATTTTCTCCTATACGCGAAACAATACGTTTCATATTATTGTAATGGTTGCTAAAAAATATCAAACTGTCATACTGAGTAAATAAAACTGTATGTAGACATTATCTTCGCTTTAATTTCGAAATTTGCGCCGAAAATCCAAGTCATAACAATGCTTCAATAGAGGCGAAATATTTAAAATATTACTCTTGAACCTATTAAATTACTGCATATTTGGTAATTTATGACGTTTGAACAGATTTACTTAAATAAAATGTGGTTCAAAAATTATTTTTCGACTTACTTGAAAAGTTATTAAAATGCGCATTCAATGACTCACGATTACAGCTCCAGCCACCTTACGCTGCGCATTAGCCAAATTCCCTGCATTAGCTTCTCACCAGCTTTGTGAGCGGGAGGTAAAAGTAGTTCGTCATACTCTTTTGTTGAACAGGGCGTTAAGCGTGGACCCATTACATTCGTTGACTTAAGAGAGAACGTTCACTCAGTTCATTGATTCAGTCCTCATAGATCTGACTGCCGAACAGAAGTGGGGGACGAGGATTCCAGGTGAGGAAGGCGATCCACGAACCTCTTCCGCTGTATTGCTTGCGTGAAGAAGTAAATCACTGTGCTTTCTTGGCCAAATGATATCTTCGAGCTCTTATTCTTAGGATGAAAATGGAAGTGACGTTGGTGTTGGAACAACTTATCGGGTCTGGTGTTAATTTGTGACATTCTGAAATACTATACCCATTTTACGAGTGGTGTAGTGCTGTGGAATCTAAAAAAAACACGCTCCAACGGATTACTTTCAACAAATTAGTGGTGTACATCCTCTTCCAACAACGTTGTTTCAATCAGCGATTTGGCGGGATGTGATACTATATCAATCATCAAATTGATGTCATAGTGTAATGCATAATTGTGAAAGCAGATTGGAAGAAAGGCGTTGGATATCCTCCTGGCTGAGGAATCTCAAGTTGGTGAGTGTAGTCATACTAAAGACCATATTTACATTTTATTATGTATTTAAGAATTTTTGAGGAGTCTGAAGAGGATAATTTAAATGACAACAGAACTTTGTTTTATGTGACGGAACGCCTCAGTAGTTAACGAAAACTACGGATTTACGGCTTTGACTTGAATTATTTGTTGCACGTTGTGCAGTGGAAACGCCTCCCCAAACAACGATTTGCGTTTCAATTTTATAAAAATTCTTACGGAGAGTAATATTTTATTTATAATTGATAAGACATCGGAACTACACACCGTTACATTTTTGACGTGTTTTGAACTTCCTCCATCTTTTAATGATGCCCTACTGGCCACGCCAAATCCAATGGAAACAGCTTCTCCTTTTTGGCAAGTATCTCGAAAAGCAATGTGATAAGCGAAATTTTGGTATCATTAGAAAGATGAGATCTATTTATTTCTTAAGAGATCAAATATATTTGTTGTTGTGTACTGATAAGAGTTGTATGTTTATTTATATCTCGCCCAAACTACCCCAACTCTGGTAATGGGAACGGGACTCGTTGAGTGGTAGACGAATTTGGAGAAGCTATAATCCGAGTTGTTCGCCATGTAGACGAAAAACGTAATATGACCAACGTAAGCAGACTTGTTTTGGTTGGCTGGTTCTCTTTGGCCTACGGTACGGTACTAACGAGTGCCATTCCATAGTTAACTCGCCGATATAATCACTAAAATTCTGATGACGTTGTAAATTGCTCATATGTTATTGTCACGAATTGCGCAAATTATTCGCTTAGCAATGGCGGTAGCTGCACTAACTTCTGCCATATAGTGTTTATACATCTGCGCAGTGGCGTTCGGACGGGTAGGGGGGGGGGGTTAGGGTTTAAACCCCCCCCCCAAAAACATGGTTACCTGAATTCGTTTTCGTTCGTTTACCTCAACTAGCTTTTAGAATTTTGCATTGGGGTGAGACTTCTAGGGGGGAGGGGGGGGGTTTGCACTACTTCATTCAATTCAATAAGGTTACTTTCGACGATAACTGTAAAATATGTCTATAACAGGAGATTCATACAGCAGCCTACAATATCTATTCAGGATTCCGAAGTTCACTATAGGGAGGATAGTCATGGAAGTGTGTCAGGCAATATTTGATGAAATGAAAGAAAACTATTTGAAGGTACGTTTACCTATTTATTTATTTTCGTACAATATACGACGACTAGCTATTTCAGTAATTCCCAAAAGAAATTTGATTTTCTTCTTGGACACCGGATGTCTGCTGTCCACCAACTGCTTGCGTAGAGGTGGACGATTCTGACAAAGTCGAGGAAGTACTTGGCGTTGAACAGCAGGCATCCTGTGCATCCACTCATTAGGCGCCTCCTGTTATGGTCATATTTCATATTTCTAAGCTCCATCGCGATGTATTCTCCAAAAGTTGAATAGTAATCAGCTTTTTTATTCATAACAACCTCCGCTCTCTTGATTGCCTCATCAATTTCTTCCAAAGATGGGTCATTTCCCCCACGCCTTTTCTTATGGGTAGCTTTCTTTGCGGGCAGTAATATTGGAGAGTCATTTCGTAAAATGTTATCTTGCTGTTCATCCATTGTTGCCTCTAAAGGTTTCTTGCGATGGTGAGTTAAGGGTGGATGACCCAGCCTGCAAAATTTAGTATATCTTTTTAGTAAAGCATTCCTTCTTCCATAATGAATAAAGACACTTGGTAATCTTCCACAGATTTTGTCAGATGTCTTTATTCATTATGAATATCGAGAACTTCCACCATATCCAGCCTGAAACAGTGGTAAAGCATTCCTTATTAAAACAAATATGACATTACAATTTACTGACATAATTTCATTTTACGCTTATAAGTATCGATCATTTTTCATATGCATTTAATAGGTTCGGTAATTGTTTTGCAACTGGTCTATGGTCTGAATGAATTCTTTAGTTACCAAAAAATGGTCTGCAACCGGGAAGTCTTTCCAAAATGTTTTAATTTTTGGGCTTAAGTTTCCAAATTACGGTGCATTGTCAAAACTGAAAATTATTTACTTTCAGTAACTGTAACAAAATTGAAAATTAGTGTGCGAGTGAATCCACCCGAAGTGGATTCACTCGCACATTTAATTTATTTTTATTTATGATTTTCATTTATATTTAATAATGACACTTAACCTGATTTCGTAGATTATGAAGCTTCCTTGTTATTTCAGCTCCGCTTGTTTTGGAAAATGCAGCGATTTCTTCTATTCTATTGGCCCTTTTTTCTCGATTTTTATAATCGGACGAGAAGACGTCCCATAAATACGGCCTATCTTCGTACATACTGATCAGCTTATTCACTTCCTGGGTTGTCCATTTTCTGGCCTTCTTTGAGGACTCCTCACGGGGTGCGTCCGACACAGTTAAACTCTCCGAGAGTACAGAAACTGTCGGGACACGTGAAGCTCCTTGAGAGTTTGGGTTAGACGCTCTCGGAGAGTAAGACGAAGGGTGTGTCGTCTGGATACCTTTTTTCGCGAGATCTTCCTCTCAGTAACTATCTGAGAGTTGGCCTAACTCTCGGAGAGTTCTCTCAGCACCGTTTACATTGGCGAGTTACTCTCGATAGAAGCTCTCGAGAGAGAAAACTCTCGTAGTGGACACCCAGCTTACACGTATTTTTTCCGAAACAGAAGGAATCTTTCTCTCCGGAAGTCGTAGACTCCACTCACAGTGGTTTATTTTGATCAGAATTTTGATCATAGTTCAGCGTTCATGAATATGCATTAGCACATGCGTTAATCGTTTGAGAGAATCCGTGCGAAATTTATTGATCCTGGAAACCCAAGTGGAAAGGTGACGTCGTGAAAACGTCTTTAAGGCGCCTGAATGGTCGTAATTTGGTCGAAGGCAAAATTTGGTCATGGAAGACCAAAAAAAGACCACCGCAACTTATGTCTAGAAATCTTGGTGACAAGTAGGTATTATACCGTGCCAGTATGTGTTCTTTGATACATGAATCTTTTTTTGCTATTTATTTTGAACTTAATAAGATTCACAGCTTTATTTACCGGTGGTATTTAACTTCATTTTTAGAGGTCTTGAAGACGTCCTCGTATAAGTCTTCAGGACCTCCCCAAGCAGTATTGAACGTATTACCGGTGTTTAGCCAATATTGGCCGTCGACGATCGCAATCGCAATGGCAGCCGATGTCGATGCATCTCCGAAAATGACGCAAAAAATGCATTTTATGAACTTGGGAGTCATTTAACTCGTAGTTGGGGGAACAATTTTGTTGCTCTTTGTGGACTTTTTTTTTATTTAGAAATATTCGCTCTGATGCGTATCAATTTTCAAGTGGCTTTGAGTGCCTAATGTCGATACATCTCCCAAAATATCGTTTAAAATGCGATTCATGAGCTTTGGAAACGATTGCACTTGTATCTGAAGAACATATTTTTATTTTATTTATTCATACGATTTTGCACTTGGAAATGTTCGCGCCTATCAAAAAATATTTTTGCCTTTACGCTTTCAAAAGCTCTTAAAAACGTCATAAAATATTTGCACTGTGCCAGACAAGTTTTTTATGTGAGCTAGCATCATGTTTTAATTTTGTGTGCCTGTGCCCCAGCGGCCCGCAGGTTGTGGGTCTGCAAAATGCGCCCCCTGAGGGTTGCGTCCCTGGTAGCCGCCCGCCTGGCTAGCCCCTAGCTACGACGCTGAAGCTAACGTGCGGGAATTGGGAAAATCTTGTTTATTCACAGTAATATTGCATTTATATTCAAACTATGTGACAATATAGGTGACGATAACAGTTATTTGGCATTAATTAATGCCAAATAACTGTGATCGTCTCCTATTGACGTCACTTATGGAGATGTTATGGTATTTCATCAAACTATCACGGATTTATCATTTAATAATTATTGTTCTCGAAGTCACGTTTATCCACGGAAGTGACCATATATAAGACTTTCTCGCAACGCCGATACTTCAAAAATGGGTGCGAGAATAGGTGCGTAGAGTTGTAGGGTTACTGATTATGCGATGTAGTTACTAAAACGTTAGGTAGATACGAGGTAGTATAATATAACGCACTATAGCGTGCCATCACGCAATAGCGCATTCAAAGTGAATGATTTCTCTTAAAATATTTTTATCTGTTGATGTCTTCTAAATCTTGATTTTCTTTACTCAGATGTCTTCTAGACCAATGAAATTACGTCTTGGATTGGTCATAGCCAAGAACATGTTGTCGGATTTTTCGAACATGGTCTTGAGACCGTTTCTAGACATGACGTCATTTAGACGTGTCTGGCACGTATGAGTTCTGCCTGGGAAGCCACGTTTAGACCTTTACTTTACTATTTTAGGTATTATCGCAGAATGTATGTTTACACTTACAATCAACACAAAAAATCATATACTGACACATTTAAAATGAAACAGCGGCAGTGAAGCCGTCTGGTGGAGACCTCGTATGTCGACCAGCGCTGATGACGAAGGTCACAGTTGAAAGATTGGTGTAGAATTGACTATTAATAGGAAGTATTCAGGCACTTCTACCCGTTGCGAGACGTATTAACCAATTTTGTGGACAAAATAAGTGGCTAGGGAATAATTTATTTTGAGCTGAGTCCGACGAAGAGGGAAACAATTAGAAACTTCTCGGTGCTTTTTCCTAGTGTCACCCTAAATTGCCGCTCTTCGGTTCCTTACGCGTTCAGTAACAATCGCAACAGCTAGGATCATTGTGCTTCACGTGCAGCCACTTCCAAGAGCCATTGAATCGCCATTGCGAACCTCCATTGAAAAATACTTTCTTGTGCGTTGCCGAAGAAGAGTGATTCAAACTGCGCTGATTGTATGAGTTGACGCGGACTCTCTGAATGACCCGTCCACGCTCTCACCTTCCCCTCATGACTTCTCTCGATTTTCGGGGTGTGATTTCGTCGGCAAACGTGGCGGTAGTGCCTAGTTTCGAGCGGTACGAATGAAAAGGGCATTTTGACGTCAAATGCCGGCGATACCGTTCGGTTACCCTATTTCATTTCGACCTTTGTGTAATACTTACCATATGATCCTCAGGCCCTTCTCGCTATTTCCCGATTCGTTATAAATAAATTGAGAGAAATTTGAATTGCTCAATATAAGATTGTTCTCTAATTAATTGCGCATAATTATACCTTTCACCCATTTAAATCAATTGATACATTTCGGAAGTTGCAGTCTGTTTTTCGGAGCTGTAAAACTCCCGTGATTGTTTGTGTATCGTTACCAATCACATGAATATGCAACAACTTTTCTCTCGGCAATGGTTCTCCCCTGCCCCCAGCCCTCTTCTCCATAATCGTATTTATAGAACGTTTGTCCTCTTCCTGATTCACTTACAACCTTGGGTTGCAAGTGCTTGTTTCCCTTCAGTTCACTGAAAAGGTCCACCTCGTGGCCGAAATACGCGTATCTGGCACGCACCCTCGTCTTTCCCTAGTTTTTTGTGTCGTCCCTATTTTACCTTTTTTTGGTTACGCTCTGTTGAGTGAGTTTCTCACCCGAAGTTATGTTAGTGTGAGTGAGTGCTTTTCTGCGTAATGTTGAGGTGTTTGCTCTTGTGATTTTTCTTGGCGCGGCATCCCATTCCAGTAAATAATCACAGAAAGCGTGAATGGTGATCATAACCCCTGCAACCTGAACGGGGCCCCCAACAGCCCAGTAAAGGATACCATTGTTGGGTTGAGTGCACGTGTCCTGTGGTTGGTCACTGACGAGGAATTAACCTTTCTGTAAACCACCTCAGATAGGCTAACCGGGTATATATTTTAGTTTTTTGGCAGTTGCCTTTCCTGACGTGTGGCGCTGAAACTTTTACGGCTATTGGAGTTTTTTTAACTCTAAAATTAGTGGCCGTAGATCTCTACCTTTCCATATTTACTGTATAAACTTTTCTCTCGGCATAATAATTTTATATCAGCGGTATTTAAAGCATAAATATGATTTTTTAATCTGGACACTTGCAGTGGTATAATAGCGTTAACAGGTATGAAAGCCCGTTCACAGTTCGTAATATGATGTTATCTGGCCCTGTGGGTCAGGGCGACGCTGTTTCTGTTGCAATAAGACGATGCAGCACCATAGTGTCCTCCCATAGCTAGCTCCATATCCACCATAGCCGTAAGCAGCGACTCCGTGGCCGATGGCATTGCTGTTGCCGTTGGCGTAGGAAGTGGCACCATCGTAGTGACCGGCGCCGTGAGCTCGAAGGTGTGCACCTCCGTGGTGATAGACTGGTGCCTAGTGGTGCGGGTTCATGGCCTTGCCCTGTCTCTTGACAACGGCGTCGTATCCGTTGTGCCTTTCGGCGGTGTACTGTGGGTTCTGTCGGCTTCGTGGAGGCTGTATGCACCTTTGACCTCGTCTCCATCCCTGGCCTCCCACTGGCTCTTCTGGTCTCCTGTTTTGTGGTCGCTTACACCGTAGTCGAAATTATACTTTGGGTGGGCCTGTTGTGAGATAAATAATCCGTTAGAAGTAATTAAGATAGATTCATCTATTTGGAAAAATGCTCATGAGTAAGCATCCTGAACAATGGCATTCAAGTACGAAAGCACTCCAAGAAGCAATAATCTATTGTACATTTTGTCGTCGAATTGCGAGCTTTAAATAATTAATTAGAAGTTTTCTGCGAGTGTAGGTTGTTTCAAATATCAAGTTTGGGCATCTCTTATACTGGCACTTTCTCTTATGAAAGCTATCGTGAATCTCAATTTTTTTAAGATTCATAATTTTTACCATCGTATTATGCAGTTGCCTTACCATTGTCTTAATTCATCCGTATACAAAATAAGAGAAGAAATTCTATGGCATTATCTAAGGTATTCTTCTTTCAGCTTTGATTATTTTTCAGATGATTTGCTTTGGTGAAAGCTTCGGTTTTATGGGTTCAAGGATGCTGAATATAATTTAATTTCATAAATTCATCTTTTAGCCAACAGAGGATGCAAATTAACGACAATTCATCCAAATTTGATAGGTGAAGAATTGGGTACATTAAGTTTTATGATTCTCCTTTTTCTTCAGATAATTAATGAACTGCCTTACAGGATAATTATTTTCCTTGTGATTCTTTGCCGTTAAAAATATGTATTTCTTAGGATTAGTAATCACATTGCGTCACACGATCGACGTGATCTGCCTGTATCCTAGCACAAACTAATAATTGGTTTTGTTGGAAACTGGTTTCAGTTAGGTTATTTAGTTACATTATTTTGAATTTTAACTGCTTCATGAACTCTTGGCAATAGTAAAAGATGGGTTTAAACTCTCATATTTGCACCCTAAAGCTTAAACTAGTATTTAATTGCCAAATCTTAAGCATTCAGAAAGAACAGAATCAATGCAAATTTTGTAAATTTCACAATTAACTTTATTCAATACGACCGGTTTCATCGCATAGGCGATATCTTCAGGTCGCCTATACGATGAAACTGGTCGTATTAAACAAAATACATTGTGATAGTTACAAATTATAGGTATCCCCCTTGAGCAAGGGCGAGACTATTTTCGTTTGCCGTAAGACGTTGTAGCTCCGTAGTGTCTTCCGTATTGTCCTCCATAGCCAGCTCCATATACACCGTAGTGGTGTCCACCCAAGCTATAAGCAGCTACTCCGTGGCCGATGGCTATGCTTTGCCGTTTGCTTAGTAAGTGGAGCCACCGTAGTGACCCTGGCTGTAAGCTCCGAGGTGAGCGCCGGCGTATCCTCCGTGGTGATAGAGTGGAACGTAGTGGTGCGGGTGCACAGCATTACCCTGTCTCTTGATGACGGCGTTGAATCCGTTGTGCTTGTCGGCGGTGTACTCGACAACACTGACGGTTCCGTCGGCTTCGTGGAGGCTGTAAGCACCCTTAAACACGTCTCCGTCGTTTGTCTCCCACTGGCTCTTCTGGTCTCCGGTCTTGTGGTCGCTCACACCATAGTCAAAGCTGTATTTTGGGTGGGCCTGTAATCGAAAATCATGATGTTAAGTGTTAAATTACCCTTCATTAGAGAAAAAAAGATCTATGGTGTGTATCCCCGAAAGACCCCTACACTAACGTTCGTCCAATACTGAACTCTCGTGGATGAGAGGTTATACAACCTTGTATCGAATAATATGGTCGTCTTCGAATTCAACTTACATAAACATGAAATCGAGTACTATAATACATCATTTTTCTCGTTGCCATATCATAATGCAGGTAATCTTGAACTTTTTTCTTGTAAAATATGTAAACAGCTGATGATTGAGGGAGGTAGGTTAGAGATTAAAAAAAAATAAAATACAGGATCTGTCTGTCGAATAAAATGCGATTTGGTATATTTTACCTCACTAAATTTAGGAGTCTATTCATTATTATTTTCATCTTTTTATTGCTTTTTTATTTTTAATTTTATTCTTAATGCTTTTTAGTGAGCGCATTCTATATCTGATGTCCTTAACACTACACCTATTCTCCTCCAAAATACTACCCAGATATGTGAACTGCTCTACCTGCTCTATCTTCTGCCCTCCCACCATTATCTACATCTACATACTACCCAGCAAGCCGCCTCAATACTCGTGTGGCGGGGGGTGTTAGGACACCAGCCGTTTACATAAAAAAAGGAAACGCTCAAATTAAATTAGGCCATGTATTTATTAAAGTCCCTTATTGTTCGGGGGAAAAACGAATTCCCATAACTATCCGTTCGACAAAATATCTCTCTTAATTTATCGTTTCTGTCGGACCTGGAAATATAGTGGGGTTCTAATATGATGTTCTCCGTGTCGCTCTGAAAGATATCTATTCTCAATTGCTCAAGTAATCTAAGCCGAGCGCGCAGCCTCCGAGTCTCTAGCGGCTCCCAGCCTAATTCGTTTAACTGCTGCGTAACGCTGTCTGTACAGCCCCGCCTTCTAACTACTGGAAAATCTCATTACTTCCCTATTCTTTTGGTTGATCTTCATCCCATACCTTTCGCACTGCAACTCTAACGCATTCACCATTGACTGTAACCCCTTGGCAGACTTACTAACCAATGCTTGATCATCTGCAAATCTCACTGTTTTTATCAGCTCCCCTCTTACCTTTATTCCTACCTCCTCCTTCCCCCATGACTCCCTTATCATTTCTTCTGAATACACGTTAAAAAGCAACGGCGATAGTGGGCAGACCTGCCGCACTCCCCGTCCTATCGTGGCCCATCCCGTTTCTCCATCGGCTACCCTAACCTGCGCCGTCTGGTTCATATACAAATTCCGAATCAGACACCTGTCCCTCAAATCGAACCCAAATTTATTCAACACACATTTTTATTCATCATTAATATCATCCATGTCACACGATCAAATATTTTCTCAAAATCGACGAAGCAAGCAAAAACATCCTTCCCATACTCTAGGTTTTTCTCTACTAGCGTCCTCAATACCACTATAGCGTCTCGCGTTCCCGTTCCTCTCCTAAACCCGAACATGTCGTCACCTTTCCCGTCTTGTCTCTTATCGTTATAAATTCCCCTTCCCTATTGCCACCCGTCAGTTCCTTTACTTTCCTATATAATGTATCTGCTCTTCCCTCTTTTTGGTATTTCTCTAACGAGTCGATCTGTTCTCTCCACCACGCCTCTCTCGCTTTCTTTGTTCCTCTTCTAAGCTTCTTATTTAATTCTCGGTATTTTCTCTTGCCGCGCTCTGAGTTTACGCTCTTATATTTCTTTCTCTCTTGCATCTCCCTTATCATCACCTTCGTGATCCACGGTTTTCTAATTTTAGTTACACTCACTACGCCTACCGTTGCTTTCACCGCTTCTACAATTCCATTTTTCTAACTTCTCCATTTATTTTCCACTGATCCAACTCCATTTTCCTCACTCATTATCTCATCCACCTTCTCCCGATACTTCTTCTTCATTGCCCCAGTTAATGCCCCCGTATTCTACTTTCGTACCCTCCTTCCCATTCTTATCTTTTTAAGTTTTACCCGACATTTCATGATTAATAAGTTGTGGTGTGTGTCTGCATCTGCTCCTGGGTAAGAATGCGAGTTTTTAACACTTTTCGTGTATCTGTGACGAACCATTATATAATCTATCTGGAACCTATGTGTGTCTCCCGGCTTCTTCCTAGTAGGCTTGTGCGATGAGTCGATTAATCGAAGTCATCGACGATGATTTTAGTCATCGCGGTGCGATTTTGTAATCGATGACGATGAATGTCATCGACCATCGATGTCGATGAGAATCATCGATGCCGATGAGTCGATGCGAATCATCGATGTCGATGAGTCGATGAGAACCATCGATGAGGAATATCAATATCCTTATATCACTAATTTTTCTTCTTTTTTTTTCATTCATTTGAACGCCTTAGATCTAAAATGTATGTATAAAGTATAATCACCCCAGCTATTGCGCCTTGAGGAAGATGGCAGGGCCACAGTGGGATGTTTGTAATTCATGTTTTTCCTCAAGTTTGTGGTAGACGATACAGAAGTAGCGATCACGTTCAATCACAGTTAATACGCAGTAGCAGTGGTAGCATTGTATTCGTTGGTTGCACTGGTGCAGTTGGTAGCAGCGGTGGCAGCCTGAGCTAAATCGGCAAAATTCACCGAATTCACAGTCACAGTGATTTCGATTATTTAGTCACAGGCTGTGATTGCTACTTTTCAGTATCGGTGATTCAATCACAGCGATATATCGCTCATCACTACTGCTCAGTTCATCGAGAGTCATCGATCATCCTAATTCATCGGCATTCATCGATCATCGACATTCATCGATCATCGATATTCATCGATAGTCATCGATCATCGTGTACACTCTATACGATGATCGATGACAGCCATCGTCATCGAAACATTTCGATGAAATTTTTTCATCGAAAATCGATGACCAAAATCGGTCATCGCACAAGCCTACTTCCAAGTGTACCTACGTCGAGGATGATGTCTGAACCATGTATTTGTAATTACTAGATTATTTCTACGGCACAAATCCACAGTTTTCTCGCCGCGGTCGTTTCTCCCTCCTAGCCCGTAATGGCCCACCTCCCGACCATCTCGTCCTTCACCCACCACTGTGTTCCAATCCCACATTACTACTAAGTGCTTACTCCCAAGTATCCTACCATTTATTTCCTCTAGCTGATCGTATTTCCTGTCTACCTCCTCCTCTTTATGATTAGAGGTTGGCATTTAAACCTGTATTATAACTTAATTCGTTGGATCTGCCTTTAGTTCCACGGCTTTTATTCTATCTCTCCCCTGTTCTGCATACACTACTTTTCTACCTATTTTCCTATTCATTACGAATGCAACTCCGCGCTGAATTTCATTCCTTCCACTAACAATCATTCTAAAGCCATCTTTCCAGTAGTCCCCTCTCTCTTTCCATCTCAATTCACCCAGACCCATGATGTCTACACCCACCCTCTCCATTTCTTGCTTTATTTTCACTAGCTTCTCCGCCCTCAGCTTAGTCCTAAAATTCCACGTACCTATTCTTATAGTTTCGTTCCTCTTCTTTTCCTCTGCTGCATTATTTTCTGAGCAAGGATTTCGTGTGATGACGACCGCAGGGGCTCCCACCGCTGCAGGGCACGACACTTGGCCCTCTGGACCGAGTACCGTACTTTCCAAGATTCATTATCATTTATGAACTGTCCATAATTTCAAGGTTTTTATTTTAATTGCGATGGTATTCGTTTTTTGTTTTTACATTACGTAAGGTATTTGTTTTTTTACGATACACCATCACTTCAGAGGCCGCCTCACTGAGGTATAGACGCTGCGCGGACTACCATTCGTCTGTCTTCTAGCCTTCGACCAATCTGGCATGGGCGACCCTACCAGGAACATTGCTCCCGCCAATGCAGCTCTAGGGGTCATCGGAGCACCCAAGCCCTTCCACCACGACAATGTTGTAGCCCAAGAAAGATTAGTAATACATATAGGTAGATAAAAGTGAAAAAATTGTATGGTACCGATTTAGTTATTTGGCAATTCATATTTCACATCTTATATTTGAACACGTTGCCTTATGACAAGTATTTCGTAATAATTCCATTACATGTGCATATATTTTCTCCTAAACGCGAAATTATATATTCCATATTATTGTAATGGTTGCTAACAAATGTGTAGGAGTCATTCTGAGTAAAAAACACGGTATATAGACGTTATTTTCGCTTAAATCACCACTTCCGTGCCGAAAACCCGCAATGTCAATTCTTCATCGGATGCGATCATTTTTAAACATAATTCTTGAATCATTTATATTACTGCATGCATGGCGATTTCCTCCGTATAAACAGATTTACGTTAATAAAATGCGGTCCAAAAATTAATTTTTTACTTACTTGAAAAGTTCGGAAAATGTGCACCATATGACTCAGGATTTCCGCTCCAGCCACCTCAAAATTTGATTTTACGCTCCGCGATAACCTCTAACCAGATTTGTGAGCTGGAGGTGAAATAAGTTCATCATACCCTTCAGTTAAATAGGGCATTTACCGTGGACCCATTACATTCATTGACTTCAGTGAGAACGTTCTTTCGGTTCATTGCCTCGGTGCTCGCACATGTGACGGCCGCCCAGTCATGACAAGGCGATGAGAGCGCGAGGTGAGGAAGGTAAGGAACGAGACTCTTCCGCTGTGTTGCTCGCGTGAAGAAGTAAACCACGGTGCTTTCTTGGCCAAAGGATATCTTCTAGTTGTTTTTCTTACGATGAAGACAGAAGTGACGTTATTGTTGGAAATACTTTTCGTGTCAATTATTAATTTGTGACTTACTGAAATACTGTACCTATATTACGAGTGATGCAGTGCTGTGAAATCTAAAAGAAAAAACACGCTCCAATGGATTATGATCAAGCATGATCAACGAGAGGTGTTCATTACCGACATCGTTGTTCCATTCAGTGATCCGGCGGGATGTGATACTATATCAATAATATTCGGAGTGTAGTGCCAGCGTAATCGTGAATATAGATTGAAAGAAAGGCGTCGGATATCCTCCTGCTTATAATGGCCGAGAAAATGTTGGTGAGTGCAGTCATACTTGAAACTATATTTACATTTTATTTTAAATTTAAGTAGGTCTGAGGAGCATTAAGAGAATATAGTTTTATCAGTGCCACCGAAATTTTGTCTCACGGAACGCCTCAGTAATGAACTAGAAATACGGATTTATGACTTGAACTTTACTTATTTGCTGGTCGCTGTACAGTGACTCCTCCCCAAACAACCCTTTGGGTTTCAGTTTCATAAAAATTATCACGTTGAGCAATGTTTTATTTATAATTGAGAAAGCATAGGAGCTACACATAGTTACATTTGTGACGTTTTCTGAACTTTCTCAGTTTTTAAATACGCCCGACTAATGGGGCACAGCCGTGCCAATTCCCATGGTAACAGCATGTCTTTTTAGGCAAGTATTTCGATAAGCGATGTGATAAGCGATTTTTGATATCATTAAAAAAGGATGTTTTTGGAGAGTTGATCATCAACAAATAGATCACATGTGTACCTCTTGCCCAACGTTTCGGAAATGTATATTTTCATCTGGTTTCAAGGTGGTAAAATTAGATAAATGTTAATATCCATCACAAATGTTTGCATATTCTGATATCTCATTTGGTGTTGCCCTGAGTTCGTTCCATCTTGGAGTTCTGTGTTGTAGTTTGATTTCCATTTTATGAACGTTACATTAACTGTTTTAAGATAAATATTTTTTGCATTGCACCATTTGTACCGTTAAATTGTTGTAAAAAGGTGACTGCCCGCATATGTATCAAATGTTGACAAGAAGTACTCATGTGATCTAGTTTTTGATGGCTAACTCCAAATTCATCCTTTTATAATTAAGTGGTCGATTTTCGGCCCTTATCAAGTTATCATAAGAGAGATTAGATCGTATTGTTTTTAAAAGATGAAATACATTGTACAGGTGTAGTGATATCTCGCTCAAACTACCCCAACACTGGTAATGGGACACAATGGTCATTAAGTGGTAGCCGCATTTGGAGGAGCTATAATCTGAATTGCTCAACAAGTGGAAATTGTACGCTTTGTTTTATTTTACGAAGGACGCAATATGACCGCATGCCCAACGTCAGCAGGCATGCTTTGGTTGGCTGGTTTTTTTTGCCGACGGCATGGTACTAATGAGTTCCATTCCATAATTATTTCGCGGATATAATCACTAAAAATCTTTCGACGTTGTAAAATTCTCAATATTATTGTCACGAATTGCTTAAATTATTCGCATAGCAATGTTGATAGCTGTACTAACGTCTGTCGTTAAGCGTTTATACTTCTGCGCATATATATATATATATATATATATATATATATATATATATATATATATATATATATATATATATACAGTGTTCCCTCGTCTCAATATGGGGTAATATATGCATACAAATGTCTTATAACCGAAAGTAATATACGAGATCTTAATGTACAGCTCCTTATAAACGATCGTTCCACTGTTTAATGAAGGGCACAGGGCAGGGCGTGAAATACGGAGATGGATTCTTTAATTGAATTGTAAATCCTAAACCACACGATCAGTTTTTTCTTATCAGAAATAGAGTCAATTATATAGATTACAAATGAACGTATGACGCGAACACTTTCAGGAAAAGCGGAAATGATAGAAAACCCCATCCCTTATTCCGTTATTTAAGAATGTTCTTATTTCCGTCCCGATCTCTGTCATGTAACCAATTATTGCGCACGACGTATGTTTTCAATTAATCGGTATTTAAACGATAAATATCTCGAGTGGAAAAGGTGCAAGAAGAGATTGCTAAATTGACCGAGTGATCGGCGAAATTATTTTTCTGTCCCAGAAAAGCTTTACTAGGTTAAATAATCTCTGAACGTCGTCGGTTCATTCGAGCATTCTACCAGCTGATTGGTAGGTTCCTGGACAGTCACAATTCTGCATCCCAATTTCATAGACATTGTCACGCTTTCCCTTCTTAGGATGTCCCGCCATTAAATCCCTATAAAATTCTTCACATACTCTACCTCCTCTTATTTTGTCCAGAATTCCCATACTTTTCTTTCCTCTTCCACGCTTCCCCAGTGTTCTCCCCTCAATCACTCTTCGACATGCCCTAACCTCTCAAAAGTCCGCAATTCATCTCTTTTGCCTTCTCCGAACCTCTGTCACAAGCTTCCTCTTCTCTTCAACCATATCCAGTACCTCCTCGTTCGTCTTTCTAGCCATGCAGATAACCTTATGCATCTTTCTGCAAACCCATATCTCAAACGCCTCAAGTCTACGCACATCCTCCCTTCGCAATGACCAAGTTTCCGACCCATACAGCGCCACGCTCCACATTCGAGTTTTCAACAGCCTTTACTTTACGTCTCTTCTCAGACCCCCTATCATCAATTGCCTTCTCTTCGAAAATTCTTCTTTAGAGAGCGTAATTCTGCATATGATGTTCTTACCAATAAACCCATTCTAGCCTAGCAAAATGCATTCTCCTCCAAAATACTACCCAGATACGTAAACTGTTCGACCTGCTCTATCTTCTGCCCTCCCACCCATAGGCGTGTCCAAGGCAGGTGCCACTGGTGCCGTGGCACCACCACTAGATCGAGATTCTTTTCTAAGTTATTCCCTTTTTCCCGACTCTTGGCGGCTGGACGGTAGAGAGCTAGAGACTCTGTTCACTTTATGTTTCTACTCCTGGCACCACCACTTCTGTAGTCCGGGACACGCCTATGCTCCCACCCTTATATTCAGCCCCGCCTTCTTATTTCTAGAGAATCTCATCACTTTTGTTTTCTTGTGGTTAATCTTCATCATATTCCTTTCGCACTGCACATCGAACGCATTCACCATGGACTGTAACCCTTTGGCTGACTGACTAGCCAATGTTTGATCATCCTCAAATCTCACTGATTTTGTCTGCTCCCCTCCTACCTTTATTCCTATCTCCTTATCCCCCCCATGCTTCCCTTTCCATTTCTTCTCAATACACGTTAAAAAGCAACGGCGATAGTGGGCAGACCTGCCGCACTCCACGTCGTATCATGGCCCATCCCGATTCTCCATCGGCTACTCTAACCTGCGCCGTCTGGTTCATATATAAATTCTGAATCAGACGCCTATCCCTCTACTCGACCCCTAATTTATTCAACACTTCCATTAATTTCGTCCAGTCCACCCTATCAAACGCCTTCTCGAAATCTACGACGCATGCAAAAAACATCCTGCCCATACTCTATGTTTCTATCTACTAGCGCACTCATCAACGCTCTTGCGTCTCGCGTTCCCGTCCCTCTCTAAAACTCCAACTGCTCGCCTCCCAGGTATTCATTAGCCTTCTTCTCCAGCCTTATGTTTATAATTCTCAGAACTACTTTCGCTGCGAGAAATTTTAAGCTTATTATCAGAACACATACGTTAAAAATGATCGTGTGATTCAGCCTAAAGGGATGTAAACAAGGAAGCGGCAGAGAAGCTGGTACACAATTTTATAGAGCAATCATCAATCTGGACGCAAGCGGAGGGAGAGAATCCTAGAACTCCAAATGTTTGACGCGTACTCCCCGAAATTCGCAAGGAGATGGACGGAAGTCAGCGTATAATACTCCGTCTGGGCACCGGCCGACCCGGACCTCCCATCCGCGTCCGTCAAATTGCTTGACGAAGAATTCTGGGCGTAGCGGACGGTGGCGGGACGTAGAGCTCTCGAGCTCTATGCTGGGTTCAAATTGGGCGGAAAGCTCCCGGAAACGGAAAAGCGGAAAGCCAATCACAGATCAGCGGCAAGCGAAGGTGCGGAGTTTCGGCCGGTGGAACGGGCGAATTGAAACTACTACGGAAAGCGATGCGGAAAGCTGAGTGCGGAGACAGAAAGCGGAATAGAGGAATCGGGAGGAAGGAATAGGAAGGGGGAGGAAGGATGAAAAATTGGGAAGTGCATTAACAGGGAACGGCGAAAACGGGAAAGTAAATATGGTGGGTGTTCGAATTCTCATCTAGAAGCATTTCCCGGAGAGAAACGTCTGATTCTGAAGCGATGAAGAGTAAAATAAATGAAAAAAACATTAAAGTACATATATTATTCTCTGTGACACACTAAATCTATCGTATTTTCGGAACCAATTAATTGATTTACTTCAGTGTAAAATTATTCGACGGGGACAAAGTTAAAAGAGTATAAGTGTGTGGTAATAACTAATTGAAGTTGCTGATGTATGAATGAAAATTATATTATAATTTACGTAACTAAAAGTGCATACATGCAAAGATTTTTTATATAATGGACATCTTGGTTCTTAGATTTTGAATTATTTTCCCGCAACCACAGCGGATGTTGCTGATCATTTGTTTTCACGGCACATTCCGCACGCGGAACGCTGGATATATCAATAAATTCTATCCGCCCGATCCGCCTGCCCTAGCTGAGAGCCCCATCGCATTCCGGCCACCTGTGATTGGCTATCCGTTTTACCGTACTCGCTTTCCGCGTCGTTTTCCGTCCGATGGAATCCAGCTGTAGGCTTTAACTCCGCCCCTTTTTTCTCGGCCAATTCGTGATTGGCTTTCCGCTTTTCCGTCTCCGCGATTCCGCGACGTTTTCCGTACATGTGAATCCAGCTTTAGGGAAATATCGCCTATCCCTCTACTCGACCCCTTTCGATTCGCGTTTAGCGTTCGCCCACTTTCGGGATAACCAGCATTTCACTTATTGTTAGTCATATATTATGGGAGGGAGGAATCTGATGGAGGCGGGATGTCGAGAGTTCGTCGGCCTTTAGAGGTATTTTACCGTAACAGGGAAGAATCTTGATCTCCGGAAGTCGTATGCTCCATTCACAATGGTTTATTTTAATCAGAATTTTATCATAGTTCAGCGTTCATGAACATGCATTAAGACATGCGTTAATCGTTCGAGAGAGTCCGTGCAAAGTTTACTGTCCGTGGAAAGCCACATTTAGGCTTAGATGTGTTATTTTAGGTATAATCGCAGAATATATGTTAACACTCATCGCAAACATTCATATGCGCACACATTCAAAATAAAACAGCGGCTGGAGACCGCGTATGCTGGAGACCGCGTATGTCGGCCAGCGTAATTAAAACCTCGCTGAGAACAAAGGTCACAGTTGAAGGATTGGCGTGAGAGTGGCTATGATTAGGAAGTATTCAGGCACTTCTATTCTTTACGAGACGTACCTATTGGCCTATTCTGTAGGCAAAATAAGTGGCTAGGAAATAATTTATTTTGGGTTGTAAATCAAGGGGCTTCCGTATATTGGGCATCATAGTCTCCAAGCCTTTGAGTCCGGCGAAGTCCGGCGGGAATCAGTTGGAAACTTTTCGGTGCTTCTTCCCAGTGTCACACTAAATTTCCACTTTTCTGTTCCTTATTCGTTCAGGAAAGATCGTGAAAACTTGGACTAACGTGCTTCACGTGCAGCCACTCCAAAGAGCCATTGAATCGCCATTGAGAACCGCCCTTGAAAAACATCTGGTGCGTTGCCGAAGAAGAGTGATTCAAACTGCGCCTATTTTACGCGTTTATGCGGCCTCTCAGAATGACCCGTCCGCACTATCTCCTTCCCCCCACGAGCTCTCTCGATTTAGCGGTAGTGCCGAGTTTCGAGTGGCACGAATCAGAACGGCATTTGGACGTCAAATGCCGGCGATACCGTTCGGTTACCGGTCTACATTGCCCAATTTCATTTCGTTCGTCGTGTAATACTTTAGCTATGTTAGTCAGGTCGTTTTATGCTATTTCCCGGTTCGTTATAAATAGATTGAAAGGCCTTTGAATTGTTCAATATAGGATCGTTCTCTGATTCTTTACGCATAAAAGAGTTAAATTTTACCCATTTTAATCACTTGATACATTTCGGAAGTTATCGTCTGTTTTTCTGAGTCGTAAAACTCCCGTGATTGTTTGTGAATCGTTACCAATCACATGAATATAAAAAAACTATCTCTCAGGCATTATATATTTATATCATTGGTATTTATGGCATTTAATTTGCAACTATTTTTAATCTGGAAACTTGCGGCGGTATAATTATGTTAACAGGTATGGAATGCCGTAGCGCAATTCCCAAACGGCCGCGTTTGACACTGCTACGGTCGGTAATCATCAATAGAAATCCGAAGGAGCGTATTTTCGATGTTATCGTTATCTGCTCTCTTCTCTCGTGTCAATGGCCCAGCACTATGCGGCGGTATGGCTGATGTCTCGTATTCCACCGCGACAGAATTTTCATCCCGCTTGACAGAGTTGTCACCTCAGAAGGAAGCCATGTCGAATGGGTTGCATTAGAAGTACTGTGAGATTATTTTTGCAGCCTATCAAAAGTCTGTCCACAGGGCTAGCGCGGCCGTTTACGCATTCTACCGAAATGGAAATTCAAGTATTGCTTACCGTTTCTTTCAAAATTCCACCGGAAACTGTGCAGAAACTCCGAAGTGAGATTTTTTGTGTACTTATTAGATTTCAACCAACATCCAAGATTGCCAACAATTAGCATCCAAGATTGACAACATTATTTTCTCAATGCGCTTTCTAGATGTAAATTTCTTTAATGCATTATCATAGAGACAACCAACCGTTGATTTGATATATTTTTGACCCAGCTTTTTAGTTGTCTTCTGGCTATTTTATCAACACTGAACCACTGAAACACACTCCTTGTATGTACAACGAAAAGCGGTTGATTTAGGACGTCCTCAAAAACAGTACCCTTGCCTTGACGTTTACGCTTTTCAGATGCGCCTAGCATTCCATTGCAAGTCCATTTGTTTTTCATTTTATCCTGTTGTTGCAACAATCGGGCAAACCTAGATTTTCGTACTCCAGTTATTTTCGCCAAAAAAGAATACAAACATGGGGCGAATTATCATTAATTTGGACTAGAATGGCAGTTATTCAGCCAGTTAAAGATTTCGACGTGAACTGTTATACTGGGTAGGTTAAGTTTTCAAAAATCATGGTAATGATATATTTTTAAAATGATTTTGTGTTCATTCAGAAAACGAAAATCGAGTTGAATGATAGCATACATGCACTCTACTGACTCTTGTTTGAGACTGCTTCCTGCCGCGACCAAATCCGAATCATCAACTGGATGGTTTAAGAGCTTTTTAGGGGAGATTAGGTGACCACGCGAAAGATTACATGAAAGTAAAGAAAGAAGATGGAGAATGCCCAAAATATTCTTCTCAGTATGAAGGAATGGCATTATCCTGGGGTATTTTCGAGGGCACACTTTTCCCAACTGAACGGTGTTCTATTTAAGAGGAAACTCAGAGATATACTTCCATTAGGTTCTTTTATGTTTGTCCTAAATCAACGGCTTGTCCAAATTGCTGGAGTTCCAAACAGACAAAATCTGCTGGGTTTCGATTACTCTTCCAGTCCACTATTATTTTCTGCAGTCCTCATAAAATCTACAACAGTAAAAGCCCTCTAGCTGTCCTAGAAGAAAATTAAGATATGGTGGCTATTTTACAAATATCTGTTGTCATTGCGTTTAGCATCTCGTGTTCGCTTTCTTTCCTGAACCCACGATAGTCTTTACCTAGGAAGTCCTCCACGCTTTCCCCATTTCTCTTTTAATAACTGTCTTAGCAACTTTTGGCACGTGCAATATTCTAGTCCTTCAACATTTTCTCCTTTTTCCCATTTCCAGGATGAGATTCGGAACTTCTTTTACAATGTGTCCCATCCATAGTCCGATCACACTCCTCATATGGTTAAATTTTAAAACAACAACCGCAATATTATTCGTATTTCTACCGCTATATTTTCCCTTTAGACAGGCGTTTGCCTCGTAATTTAATAGTAGCTCTTTGCCTTTCTCTTTTTCGAATATCCTTCTCCCGTTGCCATATTATATAATTTTGAAATTTAATATGCAATTTTAAATTGTAATTAAATATTACCCAATGAGGAATAATAAATCATTTAGCTACCATATAAAAATAAATCGATAACTCGTATTTTTGGTATATTTATTTCCTTTATTTCTAGCGGTTCTTTGCAATAAAAAAGTTGAAATACAGTGAAATATGCCAATATTGGAATCAAACGGTTCCATAAAACTTTTCAAAATATGAACAAGTTTCCCTAATACAGGTTTTTATGTACCATCTTCTTTAAGAGAAGTCAAACGTTTCAGCATTTTATTTAAACAATAAAATACACCCTTAGACGACAATCCTCGACCCTCCGACGACCCTCTTAGATCGTCCACACAAAATAATCACTTATAACAGACAACTTAATTTTCTTGTTGCACAAATGTATTTTCTCTGCATAATTTTTAGTAATTTTACAAGCTTAGTGTAGCCCAACACCTTTGTTAACGAGACAAGTTTTATTTTTTTCAGTGCTTGGGACAACTTGTTTCCAGTTGTTAAGTTTTGTAAGCACGTTGTTTTCTTCGGTTTTTCTTCTTGAATATCGTTCTCCCCATAATTCTCACTACACCTTTTTTTCGTGCTAGGGAATAAATATTAAAATAACTTGAATTCGTCAATAAGTTTTCGTCTTATCTTTGAAGAGTCTGTTTCACTTGTTACATTACATTCTGTAATAAAAGCGGAGTCATTAATGTCTGTATATATTATACCACTATGCTTGTTGTCCATAATGTGAAACAAAGCCAGAAAAATGTATGACTTTCATTTTTTAAATTAATTGCTCTGTTCAATAAATTTACGGCGTCCAGAACAGTTACAGGTTTGGGCACTTCACTTACTTTGTCAGTAGACTCATCATCAGTTAAAAGAGACTGCATAAAAAAACTTTCTGTATAAACTCTCACGCTACAAATGACCCCCTGATTCATGTGGTATTCGCAGGGTACCACGCAAGTTTCACATTTGTTAGATCTAGATGAGGATGGCATGCGGCATTGTCTAAGAAAAGTCATGCGGCATTGTATAATTTTTTCTCGTCCTGCTGATTTCATTCTACGAATGAAAGAGTATTTTAGCTTTGTTCCAGGTTTCATAGCTGTGTCACCGGATTACATGAAGCTCCCCATTGTTTTGATTAATGAAACAGTAAGTCGTTCTTAGGAATATTTACCACCACAACATTTTAAGAGAGAAAATTTTTGTTGGGGTTGCAGGGAAAAACAGTCCCGTTTCACAGTTAAATTGACCTCTTCAACTATTTATTATTATTCAACTTTGTCGGACTCGGTGGCGGCGGGGTAACCTCATTGCCAGCCAATCCGAAGGCCGCGGGTTCGTGTCTCACCTGGGTGGGTTTTTCTCTATTCAGGGCATGGGTGTTCATGTGTGTCGTATTAACGAGTTCATTATAAGAAATGACTCTGTTCGCACCGTTTCACACAACGTTATGACGAGCTCGAAAACTCTAGCCGGTCAGATGCTTTATACTCTTATGTTCCCTGTTCCAGTATCTACGAATACCCTGCAAGCCATTTCAAGTGTGTGTGGCAGTGGGGAGTTATCACCAACATGCACTACATTGTACCCTAGTAAAGTTAATTAAGCTACGACCATTGGTGCATTAGAAAAAACCTGCAAATACATGCCAGGAGGTAAAATTTCATGCACTTACACAATAGGTATGCCACTAATGTAAGAGATAATATTTGTATTAATGTGTTTTGCAACTACATAAATGCACAGAGATACAAGAGTTAAACAAGAAACATGCCGGACGTGCTGTTAATACTAGGTATTAGATAAAGATGTAAGCATTAGAGAGCAAATCAACTAATTATCTACACTAGCTATCGGAAAACCTAGTTAAAAGTCTCCTTAGCAGCTGTTGTGACCTCTTATCGTTCGTGGGAAAAATGAAGTTTTAAACCTGTCCGTTCTGTATTCTAATTTTTATAATCTTATTCTAATAATCTGATACATCATAGAGTGTCGGGTTTCGTAAAATTTTATTAAGGTCGTCAGAAAATAAACTGGTTTGAGACTTATATAAAAGACTGTCTAAATTTTAATCGATGGTCTGAAACCGATTCCCATCCTAGTTGATGTAGAAGGCTTGTGACACTAACGAGATAATCATAACGTAATTTTACGTATTTTCCGATCTTCGCTGCACGCATCCATAATTTGACAGCATATACTTCCGCTTTCGCTTGGACTATTGGTCCCAAAATTAGGATGTTTTCTGCTCTCGTCTGTACGAACCATTCCCAAGTCATTTAAGTATTTCTTATTTTTCTTCTGGAGTTCAAATTTGAGCCTGAAAGTGGAATATGATTTAAATAAATGTGTTTCTGCTAACTCATACGCATCTATGCATATTTGAACCCATATCTGAAATGGCCATTAGAATTGTCCGATCTTTATGTGAGCTCCTTTGACAAAAATAAAATTCTCATTATGTTTGCAAGAACATAAATAGAAAATTAATAAAGTTCAGTTGAAAAGAAATTAATGATTGATCGTAAGGGTGGGCGAGGGCCTTCTGGAGCCTTCCTGGCACTCAGACATCTTGGTCCATTGTGCCATCCTACGTTGAAAATGCCTGCCACTTGAAGACAGGGGACAAGAGCACCTCGGTAGAGGTATGAAGGAGGGGCCACACTCAACCCTTTTGGTACAGGCATGGAGGGAACCAAACTCCCTCCAACCTTCCCGGTTTTGGTTTAAGAAATTAATGAAGTCAATATGCATTCATGTGATTACCAACCTTTAGCATACCTATTCAACATGCGGCACCTCTTTACTCTTCAACGTGCTGTACACCTACATTTTTTTTCAAATTTGAATTTCATTTATACCTGTTTTACATTGCCCTGATTTCTTTCGATGAGGTGACAATTTTGTCCTACAAACTCAATTAGTTTCTTTTGAACATTTTCCTCTTATTATTTAGCCATTTAAACAACTTGATATATGTACTCACTGCGGACAGGAAGAAAGGAAAAGCAATTGCCAATGAGCGACGAATGCGTTATTATGTGACTCAATGAAGGGGAAAATGTGGGAGAGGGTAAGGGGAAAGGCTTGTTTAAGTACTTTGGTTGGGTTGATCTACTGGGTGGGTGTGCATATCAGTTTAATTATGACAGAACGAGCGTATTGGGAGAGGAAGGAAGGGAGAAGAAGAAAAAAATTGTCCGGGAAATCAGCTGCGGAGTTAGATTAGTCATAACATCTAACACAATTAACAGCATGAAAAATACCATGAGGATCTCGGTTCAAGGATCAGCTTTCTCCAGGCACTTGCATCAATCTGGGTGTGACAATCAATTGAAAAATAGTAGAAGTATGTGAAAGGAGGGGGGAGGAAATATTTTCGTCGATCGTCGAGCCCGCGTACCGTGTGCCTTGGCCACCAAGCAGTGGCATTCTCTCCTATTCAACTCCCCGATGCATTACCCTCCTTAAGCTCATTCTGGAAATTCAATTCCGGGAACACTAAGCCCGGCAATCGGTGTGTGTGCTCGAGTGAAACTTGAAATGCCGCAATACATAGGTGACGAACTCATGCTTTTGAACAAAAATCGTTCCGTTGCCACGTTGAGTGGGTTCCGTGAAATTCAGGAAATCCTGTTGTAGGTCGGAACCATGAAAACTGTCTGCTATGAAAAATGTTTAATTGTACACGGGGTTCTTTATTGACAATTTTTACAGTAATGGTATTTCCTTGTGTAGACAAGGCGACTATTTCTCATCTACGTAAACAAAATACCTAGAAAGCCACCTCAAGGGTGTGTGGCAGTGGGTGAGTAGTCACCTGCATGCATTACACTATAACCAATTAAAGTTAGCGTAACTACGACAATTGATGCATTAGTGTAAATCTCTAATCCTTGTAAAGAGGCTAAGCCTCACAAGCATGCACTACACCATAGGTATGCTACCAATATTAGAAGGGCCGTTAGTATTTTGCAACTTCGTAAAACGGGCAGAGATACAAGAATTATACTGAAAATATGCACTGCGTGCTGTTAGTAATAGGAAGCAGATAAGCATACGAGTATAAGGGAGTACATTCTAAATGTCTACACTACTTATTGTTAAACTTAGTCAAATTTCTCCTTGGGAGCTGTTTTTGTCTCTTATCGGTCGCGGGAAAAATGACATTTTTTATCTCTGTTCTGCAGTCTAGTTCCCTATTTTTATTCTCATGAACCGTAGTATCAACCGTAGTATGCTGAAGTTCGTAAAATGTTGTTAACGTCGTTGGAACATAAATTGGTTTGGAACTTGCATAATAATTAAGCTTAAATTTTAATCGATGGCCTGGTTAAATTGACTCCCAGTAGGCATACAATGCGTAAGCAATACGCGAAGTTCCATTTCAGCAACCTGCGGTGACGGAAACACTCGCTGCATGGACCGACTTTTAAAAAGTGATAGTACATACCTAAATAAGGTATTTAAATCTTTTTCCAGTGAAAAAAAAACCATTCATATTAAGTTATTGGAGTTTTATCGTCTTCTCAATGCGTTTGCACATTCTTGTGCATAAGCATATTGAAAAATCACTTAGTAAATTCCACACTTTATTTACGAATAAACCGACCCAGGTTTCGGCAACTCAGTGCCATTTTCAAGGTATCTTATCGTGTGGTGGCCGAGAGTATATACCTTATTGGGTGGAGGGGGAGGGATGGAGGTGCAAGGCCGGGAGTTGTGGGGGGGAGGGGGTTAGGGTAATCCTGGGAAATTGGAAATTTACAGAACATTTAATTTTAAACAACCATTTTAGTAATTTTGATTATGAAATTTTACATACAGTTGACAAAGGCTATAAGCTGGATTTTTTAGAGCAATTTGAAATTTTTAACTTCCAAAGTATTTTATGTAATGACCATATGTTCTCCACCCATTCTCCTCTCCTAAAAATCAGTATCCCTCCTTCCCACAACCTCCTACCCTCGTAGTCAACAACAATCGTCCTTCACCATGTTGTTCTCACTCCTCAAAAAGAACCCCAGATTGACTCATCCCTCCCGCTTCTTTCTTTCCAATTTCCCAGGATTACCCTAACCCCCCACCCCCTCCAACTCCCGTCATTTCACCTCCATCCCCCCCTCCCACTCCTTTTACTTCCCTCCCCCTCCACCCTATAAGGTTTATGTACTCGGCCACCACACGATCAGATATATTGAAAATGGCACTGAGTTGCCGAAACCTGGGTCGGTTTATTCGTAAATAAAGTGCGGAATTTACTAAGTGATTTTTCATTATGCATATTAAACATTTCCACCAAGTTACGCCGGAAACGTTTTCTCTTATGTATAAGAGTAAAAAAGTGATCGGAAACTAGCTAGGATAAAACTAGCCAACATGAGAAAGCTCAAGTCCGATAATGAAACACTTCGTACCGCAAAACCTGGAGGTGGATTGTGCGGTACTTAGTAGAAGTAAGTACATTTTTTTCATTCAAGTATTCTACCAGCTGATTGGTAGGTTCTTGGACAGTCACCATTCTGCATCCCAACCTTATAGACATTGTATCGCTTTCCCTCCTAAGGATGGCCCGTTATTAGATCTCTCTTCAATTCTTCATATCTTCTACCTCCTCTTATTTCGTCCAGAATTCCTATCCTCTTCCACGCTTCCCCAGTGTTCTCCCCTCAATCACTCTCTTCAACATGCCTTCTCCTCTCAAAACCTCCCCAATCCATTTCTTCTGCCTTCTCCGAACCTCTGCCACAAGATTTCTCTCATCTCCGACCATATCCAAAACCTCCTCGTTCGTCTTTCTCGCCATCCAGCTAACCTTCTCCATCTTTCACCAAACCCACATCTCAAACGCCTCAAGTCTACGCACATCCTCCCTTCGCAATGACCAAGTTGCCGACCCATACAGCGCCACGCTCCATATTAAAGATTTCACCAGCCTCCTCTTTACGTCTCTTCTCAGACCCCCCCTCATCAATTCCCTTCTCTTCGAAAATGCTTCTTTAGTGAGTGCAACTCTGCATCTGATGTCCATACCGCTAAACCCATTTTCCTCCAAAATACTACCGAGATACGAAAACTGCTCGACCTGCTTTATCTTCTGCCCTTCCACCATTACATTCAGCCCCGCCTTTTTACTTCTATAAAATCTCATTACTTTCGTTTTCTTGTGATTGATCTTCACTCCATATTTTTTGCATTGCACCTCTAATGCTTTCACCATTGACTGTAACCCTTTTGCAGACTGACTAACCAATGCTTGATCATCTGTAAATCTCACAGATTTTATCAGCTCCCCTCGTACCTTTACTCCTAACTCCTCCCCCCATGCCTCCCTTACCATTTCTTCTGAATACATGTTAAAAAGCAACGGCAATAGTGGGGACCCCTGCCTCACTCCCCGTCATCGTGGCCCATCCCGATTCTCCATTGGTTACCCTAACCTGCGCCATCTCGTTCATATACAAATTTCGAATCAGACGCCTGTCCCTCCAATCGACCCCAATCGACACATCGACACCTTTCTTCAACACTCCCATTAATTTCGACCATTCCACCCGATCAAATGCCTTTTTGAAATCTACGAAGCATGCAGAAACATCCTGCACATACTCTAGGTTTCTTTCTACTAGCAATCTCCTAATCACCGCAAAAGCGTCTCGCGGAAGTCTCTCGCTTTCGTCCCTCCTAAACCCGAACTTGTCGTCACCCAGGTATTCATTTGCCTTCTTCTCTAGCCTTCTGTTTATAATTCTCAGAAGTACTTTGGCCGCGTGGGAAATTAGGCTTATTGTCCTATAGTCTTCGCACGTTTTTGCCCTTTTCATATTTGGTATAGGAATTAGTACAGTCTTCGCGAAGTTCTCCGGCCACACTCGATTCCTCATAAATCCTACGAATAAGTGCAAAATGTTTGCCCATTCCGTTCTTCCCCATGCTCTTTAAAAACTCTGCAAGTATGTCATCTATTCCCACCGCCTTATTCCTTTTCATGTCTCGTAGAATTCGATAGATTTCGCTATCTGGGATACATAGTCTGATGCCATCCCTGTCGATATCGTCTTCCCTTTCTATATCTAACCTATTGGGCCTCTTTTTCACCATACAGCTCTTCAACATACTCCTTCCACCTCTCCTGGATCTCATTTGGTTCTACGATCACCTTTCCCGTCTTGTCTGTCATCGTTGTAATTCCCCTTCTCATACTACGACCTGTCAGTTCCTTTACTTTTCTTTATAATACATTTGCTCTTCCTGTATTTGGTATTTCTCCAACGAGTCGATCTGTACTATCCACCTTTCACCCTTATCCACTCTTGCTTTCATTTTTCCTCTTCTAAGCCTGTTATTTAATTCTCGGTATTTTCTCTTACCTAGTTCTGAGTTTTCGCTCTTCCATTTCCTTCTCTCCTGCATCTCCCTTATCATCTCCTTCGTGATCCACGGTTTTCTAATTTTAGTTACACTCACTACGCCTACCGTTGCTTTCGCCGCTTCTACAATTCCATTTTTCAAACTTCCCAATTCATTTTCCACTGATCTAACTCCATGTTCCTCACCCATTATCTCAGCCACCTTCTCTCGATACTTCTTCTTCATTGTCCCACTTAATGCCTCCGTATTCTACTTTCATACCCTCCTTCCCATTCTTATCTTTTTAAGTTTTACCCGACATTTCATGACTAATAACTTGTGGTCTGTGTCTGCATCAGCTCCTGGGTAAGAATGCGAGTTTTTAACACGTTTCGTGTATCTATGACGAACGATCATATTATCTATCTGGAACCTATATGTCTCTCCTGGCTTCTTCCAAGTGTACCTACGTCGAGGATTATGTCTGAACCATGTTTTTGTAATTACTAGTTTGTTTCTCCGGCAGTCGTTTCTTCTTCCTAGCCCGTAATCGCCCACCTCGCACCCATCTCTTCCTTCACCCACCACCACGTTCCAATCCCCCATTACTACAAAGTGCTTTCTCCCAGGCATCCTACCATTTATTTCCTCTAGCTGATCGTATACCCCATCTACCTCCTCCTCTTTATGATTACAGGTAGGAATATAAACCTGGATTATAACTTAATTCATTGGATCTGCCTTTAGTTCCACGACTATAGTCCTATCACTCACCTGTTTTGCATACACTTCTTTTCTACATAGATTCCTTTTCATTACGATTGCAACCCCGCGCTGACTTTCATTCCCTCCACTATAAATTACTCTATAGTCGTCACTCCAGTAGTCCCCGTCATCCTTCCATCGTACTCCACCCAGACCCATGATGTCTACACCCACCCTCTCCATGTCTTGCTTTATATTCTCTAGCCTCCCCACCCTCAGCATAGTCCTAACATTCCACGTGCCTATTCTGATAGTTTTATTCCTCTTCTTCATCTTATTTTCCTCTGCTGCTGTATTTTCTGAGCAAGGATTTCGTGTGATGACGACCACAGGGGCCTTGTTCCCACCGCTGCCGGGCCCGACGCCCGGCCCTCCGGGCCGAGACCCGTAGTTGCCAGGATTCATTATCATTTTAGAACTGTTCATAATTTCAAGGTTTTTGTTTTAATTGAGATAGTATTCCGTGGCCTTACTCAATAGTGTGTTTTACATGACACCATAACTTCAGAGGCCACCCCACTTGGGTCAGACGCCTTTTGCAGCCGCTTCACCGAGGTACATACGCTGCGCGGACTACCATTTGTCTGTCTCCTAACCTTCGACCAATCTGGCATGGGTGACCCTACCAGGAGCATTGCTCCTGCCAGTGCACCTCTAGGGTTCATCGGAGCACGCAAACCCTTCCACCATGGCAAGGTTGTAGTCCAAGAGAAGAGAGAAATAAGTATAGACAAACTAAAACAAAAAAGGAATCTAACGTACGAATGCCATCCATGACGAACAGTAATGACGCACGACATTCGGTGCATTAAAATGCTCTTTAAAATATCTGTGGAATCAAGAAACCTCATCCACACATATTTTGTATTAAATCCTAAATTTCTCAACTTTTTCAAGGAAAAATAAACTAGTTAGTCCGAGATCGCAGCGCATTTTACAGTTACAAATGCAGCCAATAAGTAAACAAGTCCAATGCCGTTTGTGGAAGGAAGCATGTGACCGAAGAATCCATGATGGGGTGGCCTTTGTCTAAATCATACGATTGTGAAAAAATTGTTCACTTTTTCATTCTTTCTAAGCCAAATCAGTGTACTGCAACTGCGGTATTACCGTGGGCAGGGTCTATATCCCTATATTTTCTGACATATTGACCGTCCAATGCCATGATAGTCGATATTATTGGCATCAGTCGATATGCACAATGCCAGCCTTTCCTATTAATGACAATGACCGATTTATAATTTTTATAGCGTTCTCATTAAAACTTCGACATGTTTTGAACGGCAATGTGAGATTTAGGACAGTCGTGCTTCCTGCGTGCTTCGGTGTCAGCCGGAATATAAAACATTCGCGTAAAATGAGACCAATCTCCTCACAATTATTGTTGTTTTTAATAGCTCATTCATTTACTCTGCTAACGCTGAAGGGCGAGCGGGGAAAATCCGTCGCTGCAATAATGAGCAGATCTGAGCTTTTTTCAATCTATCTTCCAGTAAAGACTCACTATTGTAATTTATCGTAAACCAATTGCCGATTGAGATAATGAACCTAATTTTAACCTTCATACTTACCCACCCATCAAACTGCAAGGTTTAGACACTGAAGAAAGAGCATAATAATTGATGTTAGACTTAAGGAATTGTTTCTTATATGCTTGTCTTCTGCACTGTCCCATCCTTGCATACCTCTTTTGCTTTTGTTACATCAATGAATTGTATAAATTTCGTTATTTTGTTCTTATGATTCCAAACAAAGCTTATCTTAACACATTTTCTGAGTGTGGCCTCTAAATCGCTCATGTCGTTCTCTCGCGGATTACGGTAATATGCCAACACTGTAATGATTCTTTTTGCTGCTGTTACAGGGCCTGGAGGTAGCGAGAAGAGTTGCCGCAACCCTATTGAAAATCAGCCGGACCCTAGTCCCGATGCTATAGGCATCCGTTCCTAGTTCTAGAGCTCCTCGCAGCATTTGGGACACTTCCTTTGTGGTAATTATTTTTTTTTTAATCTTTACAGAGGCATGCTATTTTTCGTATTTGATTTCGATTCTTTTTTAAGTAATTTAATGTACTACGGGGGAAAAAAAGTTTCCCAACAAACGGAGCGCCGCCACTATCCCTCTTGTGGGAAGATCACTTTCCTTTCTGATGATACTATTCTTAGGTCTCGGCCACGACGAGGGAAATTCAAACGCAGTAAGGACTGATGGTCCAAATCACTGATGGGTTCCCGGCCGCTCGCCTGCCTCGAGCGAGTTTCGCGCTGTCCACGAGGACGGAGGCCCATTAAATAACCTTGTATGCATTTGAAACGTTCCATTAAACACTTTCCTACGGCTCAACTGAAACCATGTAATGATTAACAGTATTTCTTTCGCAAAACTGCGTAGGTAAGACGACGGGCGGCGTATCGCTAAAAAAAACTCATAAAAGTTGGTCTGTAGGTTAGATAGGATGCGGATTTGAATGTATTTGCTTTTGCAGACACTTAATTTTCTCTGTGATGACTTCAACGGATATTCACTCATTTCCATGAAGTCCAGGAGCGAGGGGATAAATCGATGGGATAGTTTAGGTAGGCTCAACTGTCGCTCAGGTATCGAGGGCAATGAATTTGAATAGAAAGAGTATATTGCTGGCTACAACGCTACGGGGAGGGGGATGAGACGACGACGCCACGGCAAAAAAGTGGAGACCAAGATTCACGTCTCGAGATGATGATGGCAGCATTCGTTAGCATCCTCCTGAAAACCCTATTACTATTGGCGGCTGTGATAAAGAGGACATAAAACTAAAAAGAACCTAAAAATTGAGAAACCGCCTCCATAAAGCTGGTATAAGAAATTGCAGGCCGACAAGAAAGCCAGCAAAAAACGAAACTAATTAAACAGCGAGGATAGATTTCGCTCATTCGTACCGGAATATGGACCAATCATATTGGAATATCGGAACTTTCATCGATGGTTAAACATTAGAAGTGTTGAGTGCTGACGTTTTTAACAATGAAAACCACGCAATTGTAGGTAAATAAAAACAACTTTAGCAATTCATAGTACTCTTTAGAACATTTCCCTATTTAGAAAAAAATACCTCCTGTTCGTCAGGTATCACACAAAACAACGTAGCAAGGAAACATTCATTCATTAGAGTAATCTACCGGTTACAGGTAGGTTATGATGAAAGTCAAAAATACCCAACAGACTCTTACAACCGTCGCGTCATCTTCAGACCACCGCACCGCCACCGCAGGCCGGCAACGTTCGAAGGACACCCACGGGACATCCTCCGGGGATATACGATTCAATTTTATTCATTAGGTAAGCTACCGGTTAGAGGTAGGTTATAATGAAAGTCAGAGAATATCCAACAGACTCTTACACGTCCCGTGCCCTTTCTACCTCCAGCATTTCTTTCTTTATCTCAGCTTAAGTCCTACCTTTCTTCATCCCGTCCATAAAACCGATTCTCTTCCTTCCCCTTCCCCGCTTACCCAACATCCTACCCTCTATCACGGCCTTCAGCAAACCATCGCCCCTCATTACCGCTTCTAGCCCCCTAACCTGCCTTCCCCTAATCTCATCCATAAGTTTCCTCTCCTCGCCCACCATGTCAAGCACTTCCTCATTCGTCTTCCCTTCCGTCCAACGCACCTTCTTTTTCCTCCTCTACACCCACATCTCGAACGCCTTCAGCCTATTTTCGTCTTCAGTAGTTTATTCATATCTACCATTGTGATCTAACTTTACGTTTCACGGTAAGTAACTCATTTGTTCACTCAACAAGTTTATATCATGAGAATTATCCGCAGAGAAAAGCAAAAAATAGGAGTTACTATCAAATAATGAAGTAGGATATATAGATACGAGCGTTCATTGTGATTTCTGTACTTCTGATTTACTTTCAAAACTTCTTTGCGTCATGCGCCAACTGGAAAGGTCTCCTGAGGTGGCGTATTTTTTTGTTTAAAAGATGGAAAGTAAGCACATGTTAGAGTTTTAGTCTGTAGCTTAAGGAAAATATGCGGGGACTTTTGACGTCTCATTGCTGTGTCCGCGGGTGTAAGACGTTGTGATCTTGTGTTATCTCAAACGTTTAGTGTCTAATCCTTCAGATGGATGTTGCGCTCTTCTTGAAACTTATCTCATCCATAAGTTTCCTCTCCTCACCCACCATGTGAAGCACTTCCTCATTTGTCTTCCTTTCCGTCCAACGCAGCTTCTCCATCGTCATCCACACCCACATCTCGAAAGCCTTCAGCCTATTTTCGTCTTCCTTTTATGCCCTATACAACGCCACACTCCATATCAACCTCTTGACCAGCCTCTTTTTTTACATCTTTACTTAAAGTTCCCGTCGTCAGCTCCCTTCTATTATTGAACGCTTCCTTCGCTAGCGCTATTCCCCTCCTAATGTCTTTGCTACTATGTCCTACTAAGGAAACTTAGATCTTGGCATATATGTTTGCGTTTTTGGGAAGCAATTTATGCTGCTGGGCCGGGACCGCTATTATGAACAACTCCTCGAATGACGTCTTGCGGACTACGTCCGAATCCTTCGAATTTTCATTCTCCCATACATAAATGAAGTAGTATCAAAGGACGAAGTAGTACGAATGAAAATGTAATATCTTTCTTACTTCCTGTTTTCTGTCTTTTTTACTTGCCTATTTTCAGCTTATTCTTATATGTAGCATAATATTAATTCACAGCTTATTTATTTGCATAGCCATTGAAAATCTACCGCCATGCTTGAAAGATGCAATGGACATACGTTTGTATTTACGGTTAAGAGTGGAAACTAGAGCACTGCAAGCTCGAGCCTGAGTTCTAACTTCTATCGAGGACGCAGCGGCAGCGGGACAAGCAAAGCTTCAGAAATGGATTTACGCAGGCCTGTAAGATGGCACGAACTTCCCCATTAAAATACGCGATTTCGAGCTTTGCCATGCCCGGGTTTTTCCTTAGGCTCGAAAACCCGACGGCCTTCGGGAGACTCTCCCTTTCCTTGGCATGAGAGGAAACACGAACACATAAGCAGAGGGAACACAGGAATAGAGGAAGAAGGTACGAGTATCTCCTCAGAAAATGAAAATGATTTATTAATTTTAAATAATAATCTATGAAGAGTAAATATTTCCAATTAGAGTAAAATTCATCCTATAGTAATTAAACCGTTAGGTTTATTTTTAACATACATTTCTTTTCTTCCATGTAAATTGAATACGTCAACACCGACCTATATGTATGATAAATTCGTCTTAATATTTTAATCGTTCGAAGGGTAATTTGTTCAAAGCTTTAGATGGAACCTGGATGAAAAATTCTGGGATAATCCTTTTTAGTCAATTCCGGAGCTTTTTTGTTTCGAATTTTATATTTTGTAGGTGTCATTTTTTTCGAATTATATTTGATTGTAAATAAAAATTGCTTAAAAACTGGTGTCGCATTTACTGTCTAATCTATACATGAATCGAAACTATTCATTGAACTCAAACAAATGCTACGAACAAAGGACTCTTGGGTTGTTCTGGTAATTCATCGTCTGGGTTCCGAAGCGACCGAGTTCAGTCGAGACTTTTTTTTTAAATTTGAAAGTTTCTTTATTTCTTGAGGGTATATACAATTTTGCCTACCCCTCTTCATTGCCCTTTTTTGAAGGTTTTCATTTTACACACATAAATTTGTAGAGTTTTACAATGGGTACAGTTCTGTATAGGTTTTTTTACACACCATTCATCTTTCAAAATAATTACAATTAGGATTTCGGAAATGAGTAAGAGCACATTTTTACATTTTGAAATCCAATTACTAGGTTAAAACTGTTCGCATCATAACAATTATCTTACATTTAATATTGGCATATATGTAGTTTTAAAATGTATCATACATCATAGGTTTTTTGCACGTTTCGTTTAGCAAAAGTATCACAATTTAGATTTTGGAAATAAGTTATAGCAACTCATTATCTTATTAATAAGTTATTGTTCATATTATTACTACAGTTATCTACCATTTTCATGTTTGCAGATACTTTTAAAATTTTCAGTATTTTCATAAATTCACATTTACAAAGACAAAGACGCGGACTTAATGCCACACTTTGGCCATCGCGTTTACTCAAGGCAGAATTTGGGTGAGTTTTCCTAATTCACTAGTTTTGCCTTTCCTGAGGCAGAACGTTATTAGGTCTCTGTTGGTTAGCTGGCCGGCGTCTTCCATCTCCAGAGATAATCTAATTCGCCATGTTTCGAACCAAGGACAGTTTTGAATTCTATGTTTAATTGTGTCTTCTTCACCGCATATGGTACACTTCCCGTCTTCGCTTTTGCCAATCTTCTTGAGGTAATTTAAGCATTCCCTATGCCCTGAGAGTGCTTGGTCCGTACTTTTGGTGTGTGTTATATCTATTTTCTTTCTGTCATAGATCGTTGGAAAAATATCCCGGGTGTGTTGGTCTTTTTCTGGGTTGCTCCTTTCCAAGTTCCATTTTTTCTCTGTTATCTCTCTAAATCTCCGCTTTAGTTGACTTATTCGCGGGTATTCGTCGTTTATTAGCCTAAATTGTTTGGTTATCCTTTATTAATTCATCTCTCACCTTCATCTGCCTAACAATGTATTTCAGCGGTGGCTCCATTTCAATGACTGCCAATGCATCTGTACTTGCTGTGGAGTAGCAGTGCGTCACAGGTAACAGGCAGGATCGTTGTGTTTCAAGTAGTTTTCGATGAATTCTGCTATTTCCGGCTCGGTCTCCCCATACGGCACTTCAGTACATGACGATAGGTTTTATCACCCCATTGTATACTTGCATCATGGATTTGTCGCCATAAAGATTACGGCAGTATCTCCTAACAGCATGGAAAATTTTCTTTATTTTGGTCGTTATGTGGTTGGCATGTGCTTGAAAGTTTATGCTCTCATCTACGTAAACACTGAGATATTTTAATTTTTCGGTGTCATCCTCGCGTAAGAAATACACCATACACTCCCAGAATAAACTCGAACAGGCTTCGTGTTTTTTCGACTCTGAATTGATTTGGGAGGGGGAGTTATGAGGAAAGTTCATAAAACGTACCTTTTCGGGCGACCACCCTCGGGAAGTAAAGGTGGAGGGTGTAGATAGGGAGTGGAGGAGGGCAAGAAAAGTAATCCCTGATGATACCTTTTCTGTAAACCAAGCAAGGTACCCCGGGAACGCGCATACTTTCTTAATTGCTGAAAAAATTCATAATTTGTAGTACGATTCCATAAGGCATCCAAAGAAAAATAAAGTTACCACAGTTACACGTGCACTGATCCGTTCGATCGATCCAATATCATCGCAGTATCTTCAATATAGAATCTTCGGAAGTTAGTGACAAAATGCATGCTATTGCGATATTCCAGAGAGGAAAAATCATTCGCCTTGACCAGGATTCGAACCCGGATCCCTTGATTTCACGCCGAGTGTCTTTTCCAGTAAAGCTACGTTCCATCTTTGTTTATTCATCATCAAAATCATTTTACAAAATTTTTCACTTCATATACATCAATAATATTTTTTTTTAAGAGAACATATTCATTAACCATTCATGGTTGATGCCCGGTATAGGCTTCGAGCATTTTCTCCGGATTTAGTTTCTGAGACTGCTCTTGGTCACCTCAGCATAAGCTTTGTTGTCGATCCAGGTTTCTATTTAGAAAATCATGAATTCGTTTCGTCATTGCGGGAATATTCGGAAGTTCGTCCGTAGGAGCTTCTCATCTGAGAATTCTCCCCCTCCCCCCTCCCAAATTTATACCTCGTCCTAAAAAAATTGCGTATAACTTGCCAGTCTTTGTCAACATGATTGAATCCAAGAAAATAATGCGATTGATCGTCAACTGAGTAACAGGTGAGACACATACGAGGGAGAGGGGGCCAGTTTGATTCGATGCTTCTCAACTCCTGTAAGGATTAGGTTGGAAAGTTCTTTTACCCTCGGACGTGACGTTTTTTTCGATCAGTTCCACAGCCAGCTCAGAGGCCGGCGGTTGGTTCTTCATCGTGCGTTCATAAAATGTTTTGGCCGTGAGTTTGTCTCTTGGTAGCAAGGAGGTTAGAAAAGAAATGGAGGCGACATACCACTTGATTCTTGAAGCGAATTCCGCCATTGCAGTCGGCACAGTTTAGACCTTCCTCTGGCTTACGAGTCCAGCGGTCGCTTTTGATTTTCGTCAAATCTAAGTTAAAAACCACAGGCAATGCGATGTTTTGTGGCTGGTTTGGCAACACCTACTCGGCACAAAACCCTTCCCTAGCACCCCTATTCTTGCTTCACTTTCGCCCATGAGCGTTCACGGTCATGTCTCCTCCATTTCATTTTAACCTCCTTGCTTGGTAGCAGGAGACTAGTGAGTTCCTGAGTGTATTTGACTGCTCTACGAAAGTCCAAAAGCTTTGAGGCTTCATTCCAACCTCTTGTAAGTAATTTTACTCCTCCACTCCTCCTCCCTCCCTCCGTGGATTTGTACAGAAGGGTTTGCGGAAATCGTTTTCGCTTTACTACTACGTCATGGAGGGACAATCCACCCAGCTCCGGTGGCCGACAGCTGTGCCCGGGAGACCTCTTTAAAAACCCGGTTCATTTCAAGCTGTTGGTAATTTAAATAATTTGTGCCATACTGCATCGACATCGGCCAAATATGAGTAATGTACCACACTTTTGTGAGAATTGATTTGTCATCTTAACTCTCGTCGTTAATGGGGTGGCTGACGTTGGAAGCCTTCTTTTTCCCGTTTTAGACAAATAAGTACCAGTTCATTTCTACTAACAATTCAAAGTTTTTTTCCCACCAGACTCGAAGTGTTTTATTTTGACCGATTTTCCGCCAACGGGGGACAGATGCTGCCAATTCCCCTTTCCATGACAAATAATGGGATTTTTTCATTTACACAAATGCCGAGACGTAATCTTGTCGAAAATTTCCTGAACGACTGGGACTCGTCGGTGTTTTTAAAAATTAAAAGCGTGATATAGTCTGTGTATGCCGTACCAAGCCAGTGATTGCCTTCCCTATTGACTCCGATCCCTCTCGTAGGCTACGCGCGGAGGAGCGGGTCAAGCGCTATGGCAAAAAGGGCAATAGACAAGGGACGACACACAGTGGGCCAAACTGAAAAAAAGCTGGCCAAAATTAATAACTCTAATAATTACCAGTCCATATGCAACATGAAGTGTATTTCTGAGGTATATTGGGCTGATAAACATGATTTAATCATTATTTTTTCCATATATTTTACGGATAAAGCGCTATTAATTGTATAAACATTAAATATGCAATGACAAAGCTTAATTTCGATGGTTGAGTGGTCTAGTTAAAACTCAAAATTTCCTGTGATAATTATCTAAATACTGTAATTAATAATGCTAGGAGCTATAAAATCCGTAAAAAAATTGTCCAAGCAGAATTTTAATGCATAATACATTTTAACAAATTATGACTACTGCAACGAAATGGGAGGAATTGAAAATATGTTTCTCGATGAAAATGAACTTGCATCAAGTTAAAATGTTAAATAAATAAAATATTAAAGCTATAGCTTACGTAGATTACATTTTCACAAAAAAAATAAAATTTAATTAATTTTTTATTGCAAAATTAGTTTGAAATTGGCTATATTCCAGTCAATTTCATTTTGCTATACTTTTGTCGCACTACTGAGATCAGAATTCAACATAAATGTAAGCCATAAATGTAAGGCAGAGACCATGATAATGTATTATTTAAATTTTAATATTAAACAAATATTTTTCAATAATATTACTATCAAAAATTTGAAGAAATATTTTGAATAATAATATAATTGATAAAAAGTGTCACTCATCCTCTGATGACTCGTCATCACTCTCATCTTCACATTCGTCATTCCCATAATCAATTAGTTTTTTCACTTCTAGATCTAAATCTTCCTTCGATTTACTACTTTGAAATGAAATTGAAGGTATCAAGGGATCAGAGGTGAACAACAATCTCCGAAATATATATTTATTAGTCATCTCTCTTGATATCCTCCGCGTATTGTGATGCCGGAATTTCCTAATTTCCTTAATCCTTGATTCCAAGGCATCTTCTGAAAGCTGCCCGATGGGCAGAATTGCTTTCTTGGATATATCCGCACCATGAATCAGAAGCTTGTGCACCGTTGGTGGCATATAATACCAAGGGTATTGTTTCACTTATAATTTCGCTGTTGCTAGACAGTATTTTCTGAACTCACTGTGATTGAGTGCTCGACTGCTTGAAATTACTATCAAAATATTTTAAAACCTTGTAATCAGTTGTTCATCAAGCCCTGAAAAATATTAAATTAACTTAAAATCTTACTAAACTTCAGCAGCGATGTTTTCTTTAATTTGAAATAGTTGTCAGTTTCTCTTAACAGTAATATTTGCTGATAATTTAGGATCCGAAAAACAGCGTCTGTATTACCATCGTTTGTGGTGCCATATCCTGGTTTTGGTACATCTGTTTACAGGCCAATTTTCTATTAGCCATTTACTATTATTAACTCTGAAGTAGCTCTCCCTTCGCTGCGCCTTGTTCCATTTCTCAAAATATCTAGCAAAAAAGCATGTTAGTAGGCACTTCGTCAAAATACCTTTCGCATCGGTATCTCCATTCAATTGAAATTTTTCAATCAAAAAATCTATCACATTTTTTCTTACGTGCCGTAATTTTTTTTTCTCTACAAATCTTTCATGAAGCTGCAACCCCTACTCTCACTCTACTCTCCATGGTTTCTCACAAATTTAGTATAAAACACTACAAAACGAAATAAAAAATAGCAGGTAATCACTTCCATCGACAGCCTTACTATCATCATTCTTACATGGGTAGCAAAAAACAAAATACTGACTCCAACTCAGAATCCATTTTAAAAATTAAAATTTTTATTACCAAACTGCTTCTCGTATGATTGGAAAGCAAAATTTTCCTCAATGGATGCGACGTACACATAGTGAAGGCACGACGAAACGGAGACGGGTGCAAGGAGACTTTGGTTTCCAGGTAAAAGTAGGTAACTATATCCTCATTTGAAACGGTTCTAACGTTGAACAGATGAACCCAGTGTTGCACAGCACAATCAGTTACACTGGATGTTCACTCGACGCTCTCTAGGACAACTGATGCATACTGTACGCGATAACAACCAGAGAACCCCTAAGGAAACTAACTAAGCATTCCGTTTGGCGGAACAAGTGGCGGCAAGGGTCTGCAAAAAGAGGCAAAAAAGGTGTAAAAAGCATAACTTGAGATAGTTATCAATGGATTAGGGGAAGTAGAAAAGATTCATTATTGGCAAGGTTGTAAAACCAGCATTGTGGGGCCAGCAAGCACGGAGGGACGCAAGTCCTCAACCAGCTGGCGCGGGCGCATGCCACTGCACGTGCATGACCATGAGCTTTCCCCTAAATCCCTCGACCACTGACTGCTCAACATACCTGAGGGAAATCCACAATTCATGGAAAATCCTTTCAAAGATATTTTAGCCCATAACTCTGCTGATAAACATCCCAACTACCTCCTCATCGTAGAATCGCCAGTCGCCAACGTAGCGAGAAGTTGCAATTTGCGACAAGATTTAGATTGAATTTAGCCATTTAAGTAGAATGTGAAAAGATAAATATGAAAAGTTATTCATAAAATATCTATTCAAATTGCCAATGTCATTGAACTGGCATTCCATCGTCTTTATGCTCGGAAATTGTATACTTGCTTCGCTTAGACCCCATTAGTGACCGCCACTGTGGCCCGAGTGGCCGGGGTGATTTTAAATAAAAATGGTTGTTAAAATTAGAATCGCAAGTTATCGCAAAAATTTCCTTCTGAATATTGTTCTATATGCTTTTTTCTACCACACAGTGCAAATAACTCCGTGTAGCCTGATGTCGATAAAAACGATAATTAACGTTAAACATAAAATTTAATGAAAATACAGCACAATTTTTGAAAAATTATAAAAATACTAAAATAAAAATAAAACGGAACAACTTTATCTTCATTCATGCAACAAATATCAATTTTTAGGATCAATATACTTTAAAACCAAAATTATAAATAACGACTCTTTAATAAAGCTTTCTATCTAGCTATTTTCCAAGGAAAAATTTCGGTCGCCAAAATCACCCTGACATGCTCTACTTTGACCAGCTGTAAAAATTATCATGGCGTATTCCATGCTCTGTATAGTACCCTACCTTAAAGAGCATATTATTAATAATATAAATCAACTGTTTTTGGTTGGTTTGCGCGAACTACATTTTTCGACTTTTGGCCAGCTTTTTTGGATTTTGGCCCACTGTGCGACACCGCTGTCTGACAACATTCGGTATTGGAAAAGGATTTGATGTTTCTCGTGAGATTCTCACACATGCAGAAATGTCACTATATATTGTCGATATCATTCGAATGAAATAGTCCGGGAAGGCCATGTTTTTCAATATACCTGGTATCCACTTTTTTCGTAGATTTTTGCAGTTAATTTTAATTCTGATAAGTTTCCTTCGGGTTTCTGCGATTAAACTATACTTTTTCAGCAACAGTTTCGCCGTGCTATTATACCGGCTTCGTCAGGCTTTCTAAATCAACAATGAAAAATAAATCAACAAACTTAAGTGGTTATTATGTAGCATGATTAATTAATACTTGAGTTATTCAAAAGTCATTTCCACGTATCAGGAAGTTTGTAGCTTCCCTGTTTAGGTTGTTAGGTCTTTTTTCTATTTCATTGGCAGAAAGTATAGTTTAATCGCAGAAATCCAAAAGAAACTTGCCAATACACCTAGTATCCACTTGACGCTTACGTTGTCGAACGCTTTCTCTTGATCAATCGATAAAAGTGCTAAACAAATTCCGTATAACAATTTGCTGTTAGGATCTTGTCTCTTATTAGCAATGTTGCGTCTAGTATATTTCGTGTGCACGTAACCGCGTATTAAGATTTATGTTAAATGTTGTCCAATACTGGTTTGTCTATTTTTTTTAAATATGAGCAATAATTTATAAACTATTTTATAAAGTAATAGGTCTAAAACCATTAAAATCTTTTGGTTTTGAAGTCTCTGGGATATACAATATCACAGCACCATTTTGACTAGCTGTGAGACAACCATTTTCTAGGATACAGTGTAATACATGGGTTATGATTGGTGCTACATTATGTCGATATGCGGTATAAAATTAATAAGGTAGGCCGTCTGAACCGGGTGATTTCCCTTTAGGAGTTGACTTTTAAACGAATTCCACTTCTTCCCTCCCCACAGCTATCCCCAAGTCCCTATCCCTATCGTGTATTGAGTAAGCTCTGGGAGCGAGGGGGAGCGTCCGTCTCTTTCCACGGGTCGTATCTCCGGAATATTTTTCGGTAGTGGTTGTATGCGTCCCGTAGAGTATCGCTCGGACTTCCGCAATCATTAGCGCAGGCTGAGTGGAAGGTGTCCTCCCTCATTTGATATTTTATTATTTTTCCTAGCTCCGACAAAGTCAGGTGATCTCTTGATTCGGAATGAATTTCTCTTTGCCAGTCTACATAAAACAAACGGGGCCGTTTGTGTAACTTTGGTGATTCCGTTCGGAATGGAATCGGGATTCCGAAGACGTTACGAATGGAATCAGCAACAATCCCGATTTGCGATTGTATAACTCATTCCGATTCCATTGAAAATTGAAAATATCACCTATTTCGGGAAAAATGTATCAACACTCGAATTAGTATCAAAATCTAAATTTGAGTTGAAAGAGCAATGTGTTTGATATTAAATGGACGCGGAGCTTAATGATAATAATTACATATCAAATAATGAGGGTGGACTTGCCTCTGAACGAAAGACATTAATAAAATAAAGGCAAATGTCTTAGAGATATTTAATTGTTGAGACATTTATGAACTAAAGATTGGACCAATGGATTATAAAGTACATTTTGTTCTTAATTCGCTGCCATTTCAACGGTGTGGATATATTTCTCCTGTATTCTTAGCGTATGTAAGAATTAGAATGCATTTTGATATCACCATGAATAAACTGTCACAAAGTGCTTTAAGCTTTCAGAAAACCGAGATTCTCACTTAATTATTTACCTTTCATTACGTTTATGACTAATGCTTTTTGTGAAAAGAATATTATCACGGTAATTTCACTCTTAAATAATGCAAAATTTGCAAAGAATATCGTCACAGCGTAGCGTTACGCCATTTTGTTGCCATTTTGAAGATAATTCCGATTCCATTCCTTAATTCCGGCACCTCATTGTCGAGTGGAATTATTCCGATCCGAAAATTCCGTGTGGATCGGAATTGAGGCTTATACAATCGCATTTCGTGATTCCGCGCGGAATTTATCCAAAATGGCGGTAATTCCGCTACGGAAAGTACGAACGGAAAGTTACACAATCGGCCCCCAGGACACAACTGCATGCATGTGGCGCCACCATAGCAACGTTCTCAACGTTGTTCATATTTTTAGGGCCGTATGCAAGAATTTTAGGGCCTTATTTGCCCGCGATGAAAAACCAGATATGCTATTTTAGAGGGTTGAAATCATTCCCTTTCTAATTTAAATTATCCAAAAAAATCCAGTGGGTCCTTTTTTGTAAAAGCGGTGTGAAAATTCTATTTCTAACGTTTTTACAAAAATTGTGAATTTTTGACTCAATTTTTAAACTAATGGATAGCATTAGAAAGATGAAATTTTGTATTCATAAACAATGTGTTGATATGTTATCACTTGCCATGATTCATGTTGATTATAGCTTTACTTCCTGAAATATAAAAAGCCAAAATTTTATTATTTTCGATCTGCAATTGTTCGGGCCAGTTTCGCCCTGAATTTTCCACAAGGAGGTCGCTCTTACAGTTATGTTTTTTATTTTG
>CAUYRF010000274.1:0-43020 GCA_963573305.1 Pyrrhosoma nymphula
GCTTTTGAGGATCAGTGCAATGCGTTTCTAAGCACAAACTCTAGCTTTTCCTTGGGTAAATCGCTGTGTTTCCCTGGAATGCCTATTGGTTTTCCTCGTGAGACTATTGCTTTTGCGGATCAGTGCAAATTTCAACGCGTTATATGAAATACTTTCTCCGTAAATGCACTTATTACCATAATGCTAATCTGAAATGTTAGCCTCGTACGCTCTTTTGTAAATGTAAGTATAAATATTTCTTCTCTCGCAAAGTTTTCTGTTCCTATGCATCAAACTCAATGGTATACACATATTTTGATGGTTTCTTATCCCATTCGAGTCGGATTTTTGCGTTTCTTTGATTTTGAAGCTTTTCATTACATTTTCACCGGATATTTTCGGAAGTAATGCGAATATAACCTCCATGTTTTCACAGAAGGCGTAGGGTAATGCTGTTGTGGATCAGTGAAAGCTTCATCGCGTTATATGAAATACTTTCTCCGTAAACGCACTTATTACTATAATGCTAATCTGAACATTATAGCCTCGTTCACTCATTTGTTAATGTAATTAAAAATATTTCTTCTCTCGCAAAATTTTCTGTTCCTATGCATCAAACTCACCGATGGTTTTTTATCCCATTCGAGGCGAATTTTTGCATTTGTTTTGACTTTTAAGCTGCTTCTAATATTGTCACCGAAAACTATTTCCTCCATACTTTCCAAAAAAAATGCTGACATTACCTCCATTTTTTCTCAGAAGGCGTAAACGATTGTTAACCTGTGACCCGTAAGTACCAATGGGACACAAATATACCATTAGTACGGGACCAATATGTCCCATTGCTACCTATGGGACGGCACACATAAATGCAACATAGTTATTCCGATGGCCGTCGAAGAGTTAATATAACTATTTCCTCCATATTTTCCAAAGTAATGCAGATATTACCTACGTGTTTTCACAGAAGGCGTAGGGTAATGCTTTCGTGGATCGGCGAAAGTTTCAACGCGTTATATGAAATTCTTTTTCCGTAAATGCACTTATTACCATAATGCTAATATGAACATTTTAGCCTCGTTCACTCATTTGTTAATGTAATTAAAAATATTTCTTCTCTCGCAAAATTTTCTGTTCCTATGCATCAAACTCACCGATGGTGTTTTATCCCATTCGAGTCGAATTTTTGCATTTGTTTTGACTTTTAAGCTGCTTCTAATACTGTCACCGAAAACTATTTCCTCCATAGTTTCCGAAAAAAATGCTGATATTACCTCAATTTTTTCTCAGAAGGCGTAAACGATTGTTAACCTGTGACCCGTAAGTACCAATGGGACACAAATATACCATTAGTACGGGACCAATATGTCCCATTGCTACCAATGGGACGGCACACATAAATGCATAGTTATCCCGATGGCCGTCGAAGAGTTAATATAACTATTTCCTCCATATTTTCCAAAGTAATGCAGATATAACCTCCATGTTTACACAGAAGGCGTAGAGTGTTGCTTTTGTGGATCAGTGAAAGTTTCAACGCGTTATATGAAATACATTCTCCGTAAATGCACTTATTACCATAATGCTAATCTGAACATTTTAGCCTCGTACACTCTTTTGTTAATGTAAGTAAAAATATTGCTTCTCTCGGAAAATTTTCTGTTCCTATGCATCAAACTCAATGGTATACACATTTTCTGATGGTTTTTTATCCCATTCGAGTCGAAGTTTTGCATTTCTTTGATTTTGAAGCTTTTTATAATATTGTCACAGAAAGCAATTACCCACATATTTTCGGAAGTAATGGAGATATTACCTGCATATTTTCACAGAAGGCGTAGAGTAATGCTTTTGTGGATCAGTGCAAGTTTCGACACGTCATATGAAATACTTGCTCTGAAATGCACTTATTACCATAATGCTAATCTGAACATTTTAGCCTCGTACACTCTTTTGTTAATGAAAGTAAAAATATTTCTTCTCTCGCATAATTTTCTGTTCCTATGCATCAAACTCAATGGTATACACATTTTCTGATGGTTTGTTGTCCCATTCGAGTCGAAGTGTTGCATTTCTTTGATTTTGAAGCTTTTCATAATATTGTCAGCGGAAACAATTACCCACATCTTTTCGAATCTTATGCAGATATAACCGCCATTCTTTCAGGGAAGGTTAAGACATATACCTTATTTCAGCACACTAAATAACAAGACTAAACCTTGAGTACTTAGTCTGCAACAGCACTAATTCCAGTTATGCCTATCCAAAAAATTAGTTCCCTTCTGTTCAATCTCAAGTAACCATTTCTTTCATTTAGAAGCCTTTTGCTAATTTAGTCACCGTAGACATTTACACCCATATCTTCGATAGTTATGCGGATATTACCTCCATTTTTTCACAGAAGGCGTAGAGTAATGCTTTTGAGGATCAGTGCAATGCGTTTCTAAGCACAAACTCTAGCTTTTCCTTGGGTAAATCGCTGTGTTTCCCTGGAATGCATATTGGTTTTCCTCGTGAGACTATTGCTTTTGCGGATCAGTGCAAATTTCAACGCGTTATATGAAATACTTTCTCCGTAAATGCACTTATTAACATAATGCTAATCTGAAATGTTAGCCTCGTACACTCTTTTGTAAATGTAAGTATAAATATTTCTTCTCTCGCAAAGTTTTCTGTTCCTATGCATCAAACTCAATGGTATACACATATTTTGATGGTTTTTTATCCCATTCGAGTCGGATTTTTGCGTTTCTTTGATTTTGAAGCTTTTCATTATATTTTCACCGGATATTTTCGGAAGTAATGCGAATATAACCTCCATGTTTTCACAGAAGGCGTAGGGTAATGCTGTTGTGGATCAGTGAAAGCTTCATCGCGTTATATGAAATACTTTCTCCGTAAACGCACTTATTACTATAATGCTAATCTGAACATTATAGCCTCGTTCAATCATTTGTTAATGTAATTAAAAATATTTCTTCTCTCGCAAAATTTTCTGTTCCTATGCATCAAACTCACCGATGGTTTTTTATCCCATTCGAGTCGAATTTTTGCATTTGTTTTGACTTTTAAGCTGCTTCTAATATTGTCACCGAAAACTATTTCCTCCATACTTTCCAAAAAAAATGCTGACATTACCTCCATTTTTTCTCAGAAGGCGTAAACGATTGTTAACCTGTGACCCGTAAGTACCAATGGGACACAAATATACCATTAGTACGGGACCAATATGTCCCATTGCTACCTATGGGACGGCACACATAAATGCAACATAGTTATTCCGATGGCCGTCGAAGAGTTAATATAACTATTTCCTTCATATTTTCCAAAGTAATGCAGATATTACCTACGTGTTTTCACAGAAGGCGTAGGGTAATGCTTTCGTGGATCGGCGAAAGTTTCAACGCGTTATATGAAATTCTTTTTCCGTAAATGCACTTATTACCATAATGCTAATATGAACATTTTAGCCTCGTTCACTCATTTGTTAATGTAATTAAAAATATTTCTTCTCTCGCAAAATTTTCTGTTCCTATGCATCAAACTCAATGGTATACACATTTTCTGATGGTTTTTTATCCCATTCGAGTCGAAGTTTTGCATTTCTTTGATTTTGAAGCTTTTCATAATATTGTCACCGGAAACAATTACCCACATATTTTCGAATCTTATGCAGATATAACCGCCATTCTTTCAGGGTAGTTTAAGAAATATACCTTATTCCTGCACATCAAATTACACGACTAAACCTTGAGTACTTAGTCTGTAACAGCACTTATTCCAGTTATGCCTATCCAAAAAATTAGTTCCCTTCGCCATCCTCTGTTCAATCTCAAGTAACCATTTCTTTTATTTAGAAGCCTTTTGCTAATTTAGTCATCGTAGGCATTTACACCCATATCTTCGGTAGTTATGCGGATATTACCTCCATGCCTATCCAAAAAAATAGTTCCCTTCGCCATCCTCTGTTCAATCTCAAGTAACCATTTCTTTCATTTAGAAGCCTTTTGCTAATTTAGTCACCGTAGACATTTACACCCATGTCTTCGACAGTTATGCGGATATTACCTCCATTTTTTCACAGAAGGCGTAGAGTAATGCTTTTGAGGATCAGTGCAAATTTCAACGCGTTATATGAAATACTTTCTCCGTAAATGCAATTATTACCATAATGCTAATCTGAAATTTTAGCCTCGTACACTCATTTGTTAATGTAACTAAAAATATTTCTTCTCTCGCAAAATTTTCTGTTCCTATGCATCAAACTCAATGGTATACACATTTTCTGATGGTTTTTTAGTATTACTATTAAACAAAAGTATTACTATATACCTTCTGTAAAAAATAGAGGTAATATCTGTATTACTTGCGAAAATATGGAAGAAACAGTCCCCGGTAACAAAATAGAATAATGGAATGGGATAAAATAGCAAGGAAAATGGTTATACGATGGAGTTGTATGCTAAACATGGGACAAATGTGTCACGAAAGAAGAATTTTTAGTTGCATTAACACTTTGACTGCCCGTGTTGATGTGCCGTCCCTAAGTTCCCAGTAGGACTCTCGTTTATATAACGCGTTGAAACTTTAACTCATTCACAAAAGTATTACTTTACACCTTTTGTTAATAAATATCTGCATTACTTGCGAAAATATGTAAGAAATAGTTCCCGGTGTCATAATTAGAAGCAGCTTCAAAATAAAAAAAATGCAAAACTTGGACTGTAATGGGATAAAATAGCGAGGAAAATGGTTATACGATGGAGTTGTATGCTAAACATGGGACAAATGTGTCACGAAAGAAGAATTTTTAGTTGCATTAACACTTTGATGTGCCGTCCCTAAGTTCCCAGTAGGACTCTTGTTTATATAACGCGTTGAAACTTTCACAAAAGTATTACTTTACACCTTCTGTTAAGAAATATCTGAATTACTTGCGGAAAAAAAACAGCGGTTCTTCATCGGTAGAGGACGACTTCGACGGAGGAGGAGAAGAGGGAAAGGGACGAGCGACGTTGTCATTTGCTACGCGTAGCACTACTCTGCCGGAGTTGAAAGCATAACAGATGTGTGTTCAGAATCAGGACTACAATTTTAAATTTAATTAGGAAATTAGGAAAATTATAAAGTATAATTATTTCTTATCAGCATTTTTCTTGTGGATTTTGGATACGTTAAAAATGGTTTCAGTGGTTATTTACAAGATGTACACATTATTTACAAAATGTTTTCATTCGTTTGCAAACACTTTGGCCAATTTCAATCCGACTGTGATTCATCGTCTGAATTAACTATGACCCTCTGGTCATCAAGGAGATGATCTTTTTTCCAAAATCATTGTGTTGTATACATTTCCTCCATAAGTTTGACGTCACAGATTGATGGGTTATGTTTCTATTATAATTACATATACTTAATATTTCAAATTCAGATTCCGATTTTCAGCAGTAACTATCGCAAATTCCGCATTTGTTTTCCCGAGTGGTAGTTCCTCAGAAGCACTTTTTATACGCTTCGGGAATTATATTGTTACCTCGAAAATCATATAATTGTAGTAGAACGAATCCTTTTTATACAGGATCGATAATTGAATTGGATGCATCTTCCTCAAATAAAAGTCACGGACTCCGAGCGTGGTATTCGCTCTTCCCCTTCTGAGAAGATGTTGTAAGTATTACATTTTGTCCGTCGTGAGACATTGTAGCTCGCATCTTATCCGACTTATCAAAATGTTTTGTTCTCTAACCATTATCTTATGTAAGATTGAGAGAGGAGGGTTGCCGAAATCTTACATTGTCTTCGAAAGATATGAGGCAACAATGTTATCGCGCGTAACAACATGTTTAGCTAACCTATATCAGAATTTCCCGTTTTTACATAACATAAAGACTTGACTGTTAACTCTACTTGAAGATATTTTTAATGGACAGTAGCATCTAACATTTGCTTAGTGCTTAGTGGTGATACGTAATTGGAAGAAGCGAATTCTACGAAATGTATATCACAGTTCCTTTCTCACGGTAATTCAAAAATTCCCAATTAAAATTCCGCGGCGTAATGCAAGGTGATCGATTGGTAATTGTTATCCATACTTCAGATTTTACGTCAACCTTTGTCGGCTCAATATCATGAAAAATGAGTGTGCTGCACGACGAAAGTTTTTAATATTTTCCACGAATGATTCTGAACATTATTTAACTGTCATGGTCATTACTTGGTTTGTTTAAGGATAATGTAGGCTATTCAGACAATGTATTAAAATTGATTATGATCGTTTCCAATGTTTTAAATCTCCACCTTTTAGACATAAGTCATTAACAAAATTCTATTTTAATGTTTTACCTTCCAAATCTACTTTAATTGGCACATACTAATTGACTGGATTGTTTGAAATTATACCAGCTACACATCTCGTATTTCATTTATCACAATGTTAACATGTATATCAATACTTTACATGCGTGCTATTCGTGGGAAAAATTACATTTTGCACTAATCTGTCATCCAATACAATTTTACTCAATCACATTAAAACATATCTTCAGCGGAGGATACTTTCACATCAATTTCTTTACCGAATTCACTTTTCTCGCAACGTTTCATTCATTCGTTAACGAAGGCGTACACCCATAACAAATTGTGCACAGTTTACGAAACCGCATAACCTCTTGCGAGGGACAACCTTTGAATTGTGCATAGCTTTTACTTTGGTGCTTGCTTTCCCACACGCAAGACTCGACGTTACTCGCCTTGGTGTCTGATGTTATCCGTGACCGATGACGGTTACATTTCCTCGACTAAGACGATAATGGCATCGTAATTGCTTTGCATGTCCTTGCGAGAGGTTGGTCTACCTGTAGATACCTTCTTGAGGAATGGAGAAAGCTGTTACCTTTGAACCTGTCGTGAAAGAAGGAAACGTTCACAGGAAGGAAGACGAGAGAGACTTCGGGAGCGGCGTTTCGGGAACACTCCTTGAACGGATGCCTTCTGAAACTGTGCGTTTACTCAGGGAATGAGCCCAAGATTGTGGAAATGTAGTCTCACGATGTAAATCGCTGGTATTGCTGTAACGAAATGGATACTACAGGGAGGTATGAGTATGGCTTTACAGCCAGCGAGACAGGGGTATCGGACGACGATCCGTCCGACAGGCGTGTCTCTTTGGGGTAACTCTCCGACGCCGGGGCGCCACCCACGGAGTCACAGGCGTGTAAGGACTTAGACAAAGGATCACACCAGGCATTCCCACTAGGGAAACGCCTCCATCGGTCGCCGAGAGAGCTTAACGAAGGTTTAATTCACGAGCTCCCAGGCACGTGGACGACATGCTGTATTTCGCGAGGCCACCGTTGTGGCACCGGTAGTTTCAGCAAAGTACAAGTGCGGTGCTTCGACGGACTCAAGTCTGAGGGTCCCCACGACGTCCGGCGCCCTACTTCGGCGTCGCCTACACTCTCCAAAAGGCGAAAGTCGGAGGAAGAGTCGAGTACAAAGATTCGGAGAAGCACACCGACGACAAGTTTACTAAAGCCAGTTTAGTTTCGAAATGGTACGATATCACGGATAAGGGCAAGGACCACTTTTCAACCGCGCATTTCCATTTCTATCAGACGCAGACAGAATGGCAGACGCAGCATCTGGAGCAGCAGCGACCGCAACACCGGCAGCCCAGCCGTCCGGCACCGCGGCAGTGAAACCTCTGCCCTCTTCGGGAGCCTCCGCGGCTTCCAAGAAGGCCAGCAAGGCAGGAGCGAAGAAGGCCCGCGCAAAGCCTTCGCATCCACCCACCTCTGAGATGGTGAACAACGCCGTGAAGAGCCTCAAGGAGCGCGGTGGATCATCCCTCCAGGCCATCAAGAAGTACATCGCGGCCAGCTACAAGGTCGACGCCGAGAAGTTATCGCCCTTCATCAAGAAGTACCTGAAAGCCGCCGTCACCGCCGGAACCCTGGTGCAAACCAAGGGAAAAGGCGCTTCAGGCTCCTTCAAGCTGAGCTCCACCACGCTCAAGGAGAAGGCAGCACCTTCTGGCGCTGGCGGAGTGGTCAAGGCGAAGAAGGCTGGAGCCGTGAAGAAAGCAGGAGTGAAGAAACCCAAGGCGGCTGGAGCGAAGAAGGAGAAGGCGGCGGGCGGAACTAAGAGGTCCGCTCCCAAAGAGCGCAGCAAGTCAGCGCCCCCAGCGAAGAAGGCAAAGAAGGCAGCCGCAGAGAAGCCCAAGAAGAAGGCTGCAGCCGGAAAGCCCGCAGCTAAGGCCGCCAAGTCGCCATCCAAGGCGAAGAAGGCGCCCACCAAGCCGAAGGCACCGAAGCCAAAGAAGACGCCCACCAAAGCAAAACCTGCAGCCAAGAAGGCGGCGGCACCAAAGAAGAAGTGAACGTGGAATTGACGTTTGCCTTCTGGAACGCTTATGCATTCCCTTCCAGGGGTGCAGCGTTCAACTCCGGCCCTCTTCAGGGCCATAAATTACTCATGAAAATGACTCGAAACGCTTTAGTCAACCGACGAAATAAATTGGAAATGAAAAAAATTTTTTTTTTTCAGGAAGAAATAAAACATTTTTTTTTTAGATACTCTACTAAACCTTCACGGTATAACAATGGAGCAGACAAAAACTTATTTCTTTCCTGATTTTGAGTACAACTCTTGTCTTAAACATGTAAATTTCCCTTTATGACATCGCATTGAATACAGAAGTAGCACTTGCTCTCAACAAATAATGTTTTAGTGTCAGTGATAGGTTCCAATGTTAAATTCCGAGGATGGAAGTTAAGTTAAGGAAGTGTTATACTGTTTTCTGGCGCACTAACGGTTCATTTCTCGCGTACACGAGATTATCCTTTGAATTAAGTGGTCAAAAAAATCCTTATTTTTAAATATCGCCTTGGCAAAGTACCACGGAATATTTCCACCAAAACTATCTCTTACAGCTTTATTTAAAATGACACACATCTAGCCCATGTTAATGTTAATCCACTTACATCAACAAATGATCCTACATGTACAGAACACAAGCGATGGCCAGTATCCAACTGTCACGGTAAAGCCGTTACTGGGTTAGAGAGAAACATGCTTCTTAGCAACGGTGCAGAGCCACCTTAATTGCAGTTTAAACATCTTATTCACTGCAACTGACATACACCATTGACAAACAACACACATTGATTGCAGCTGTGATAAAGTAATACAATACCGGTCCCGGATTACACAACAGGACTATGCTAGCAACAATGGCTTAGTACTTGGTGTATGCCTTGGTTCTCGTCCGGTGACGAGATTCACGTACACCGTTAGGAGTTCTTTAGGAGATCAGGTAAACTATTGCAAACATGGTCAATTATGAATCGTTTATTGGTCCTGAAAAGGACCTTTGTTTATTGTCAACCAGCATGAGACATCCTAAGCACGCTCTCCACGGATACGACGTGCGAGCTGAATGTCCTTAGGCATGATGGTGACGCGCTTAGCGTGGATTGCGCACAGGTTGGTGTCTTCAAAGAGACCGACGAGGTAGGCCTCTGACGCCTCCTGGAGCGCCATGACGGCAGAGCTCTGGAAGCGGAGGTCGGTCTTGAAGTCTTGTGCGATCTCACGGACAAGGCGCTGGAAGGGCAACTTGCGGATGAGAAGCTCAGTGCTCTTTTGGTATCTCCTGATCTCACGGAGTGCCACAGTTCCAGGGCGGTACCTATGTGGCTTCTTCACTCCTCCGGTGGCTGGTGCGCTCTTGCGAGCGGCCTTGGTAGCCAGCTGCTTCCTGGGGGCTTTGCCTCCCGTGGACTTACGAGCGGTCTGCTTGGTACGTGCCATTGTAACGACTTCGATGTACCTGCCGAGAGTGGCAGGGTTTATAAACAGTTATTTCACTCTTCAACCTACCGCCTCGGCACGCCATTGGTCGAGACGGAACGTGTCGGAACTGACGCAATAAAAAGAGGACCAACTGATATTCCGACATTCACTTTGCCACAGCAACAGACAACATGACTGGACGCGGAAAGGGAGGTAAAGGACTTGGAAAGGGTGGCGCCAAGCGTCATCGCAAGGTTCTACGAGACAACATCCAGGGAATCACCAAGCCGGCTATCCGCCGATTGGCACGACGAGGTGGTGTCAAGCGTATCTCTGGTCTCATCTACGAGGAGACTCGAGGTGTCCTCAAGGTTTTCCTTGAGAACGTCATCCGTGACGCCGTCACCTACACCGAACACGCCAAGAGGAAGACAGTCACCGCCATGGACGTCGTGTACGCCCTGAAACGACAGGGACGTACCCTGTACGGATTCGGCGGTTAGACAGCTTGCTGCTGCTACAATTTACATCCGGGTGGCGGCTCAATGAAAAAGGTCCTTATAAGGACCAAAACATTGTCTTTAAATGTTGCATTGCTTGTCGAAAACGTTATTTCACACCGTATACCTCCCATAGTGATGGATATTGTAGGTGTGGTGTTTAAATCAAATTTGAATAAGCCCTCAAAGGTACTGTAGTAACCAACATCCACTTCACTTTGTTGCATTATCATGTGCTGACCGATAACGTGTTAATTGTCTGTCTCTGTTACTGACATACGTTCACACGAAACTAGCTTACATCTTCTCTCTGAGGATATTCCATTATTCACAAGAAACGCTACAAGACTTACAGACTCCCACAAGAAATTTTATTTCGGTTATCAATCCCACTTCTTTCCTATGCCATTAAAATTCATTGTGTTATTATGTTAAACAGTTTTTCGTAAGTAGCCTAAAATTCAATTCAAACAATGCTTTATTCCAACAATTTACAGGAAATGGAATAAAATAACAAAGACAGATATAACAACGGAAATGTCGACCCTGGTTAGGCTTTCGCCTCATCATCATCAGTGTCCTTTGCTGCGAAAGCAGCTGATTTCAGAGGATGCCTGACTATTTTTTGTCGGCTTTTGCTCTGTGGCCCGTCTTTTAGTTTGTTATTTAGTTGCCCGTTTTATTGTTTCTCCCTGCCAACTATAGTTTTAATATATCTATAGGTCTCTTTGTGATGTCCCAAGTTGTTTTTTTGTCCTCGCCAATTGTCCTTATTATCTCCGTATCACTCTTTCATTGTTTATAGTAAGAAAGTGATTGTTCTTTGATTGTACTCTTAATATCCGTAAGGTTTTATGGCAGCGCCGAAGGCGCTTCAGCAGAGCTATACCGGTGAACAGAGTTCACCTCTACCAGTCGTTTTACACTTTTTTGTTCCCCAGCGTATTTAAAAAAAGGATTTTAGGCACCTTCGTTCTGTTTTTAGGAGCTCGGCAAAGTGACTTCGAGAACTAACTTCTTTATGTCAATGCCGTGATAGTTTGAGGAAGTGGGCAGTGGTGCGACTATTGTTACGCTTGAAATTAGCCGAATATTAGCTGTTATGATACAGAGCGAAACTACTGAAGAGGATCAAGTGAAATACTCATTATGAACATAATATCTTGATAACACTTACTTTACTTGTCAAATTCAAGTTAACATTAGCCATGATACCCCCCTATTCGAGGGCATGTCACTTTGTGGCGCCGAGTACTTGGATTATATGAAGATTGCTATGATTGAAGATCTATGTAATTGCATTACAAAAATGTCACATCGGTCCATTGACTTGGCCAGATACATCGACTGGTGACCCACATTCCGATCGTCCAGATATTACCCATTGCATTGAGTATTCGATACATTGCCAATGTGATAACTTCTGTGGAGTGTAGAGCATACAATTCTTTTTACATTACTTCCTTGATGCTAAATCATATGAGAAATTTCATGTTCATCGTTACTTCCCTAGAGGGAATTTTTCATCTATCTCCTGAACATGCATGCTTTCATGCCATTCATTTCTTCTATTTGCCAGTCATGTTGGGTCCTAAAAAGGACCATTTACACGAACGATAGGGAATGCTTATGCCTTCTTCTCGGTCTTCTTGGGCAGGAGCACTGCCTGGATGTTGGGCAGAACACCACCCTGGGCGATGGTGACGCCGGAGAGGAGCTTGTTCAACTCCTCGTCGTTGCGGATGGCGAGCTGCAGATGACGAGGAATGATCCTGGTCTTCTTGTTGTCCCTGGCGGCGTTTCCTGCCAACTCCAGGACTTCGGCGGCCAGGTACTCCATGACGGCAGCCAAGTAGACCGGTGCACCAGCACCTACGCGTTCGGCATAGTTGCCCTTGCGCAACAGACGGTGGATACGACCCACGGGGAACTGAAGTCCGGCCCTGCTTGACCTAGACTTGGACTTCCCCTTGACTTTGCCTCCCTTTCCACGTCCGGACATGTTGAGTAGTTATCGGCGGTACAGGTTGGACCTTACGGCGAATGTCTCCCTGGCTATGTCCAACGAATTGCCCGGGTCAGTGTTTTAAAGATCGTAGTTGAATGGGACCCGGTAGCCATGTTTTTTACGGGTATCCCACGGGTATCCACTGCGTCACGCACCATTTTTCCATATAAATACTGGACACTATTGCCGCAAAATTTGAAATCCTGCCGGTACCGTATTGACCTCCAGTATTGATTGACTTCTACTACTTGGTGTATCCTGCGGCCCTTGGTGCATTCTTCTATTCCTTGACGGTGAATAGTATCAAAGAACTTCGGAATTAAAAGTTTTATTCGTCATTAGCGCCGATAGGCGCAATGGCTGACAACGAAGACGACTCGTCCTCCCTGGAGGCGGACGACCAACGGAGTGACTCCGACGCTGAATACGAGCAATTTTCTGCTTCAAAATCGGACCTTCTTAGGACCACGGAAAAGGACCTTCTTCGGACCACCTCTTCAATCCACTCTAATGATGACTTCAACCAGCTTTCCGGTCAACATGCTGCCATTGCTGACCAACAAAGGATCTCGGACTTCATCCCTGTTCCAGAAAACGTAAGTTATGACATGGCATCCCCCCTACCTAGTGCTTCTCTCCCTAATAGGCAACTTATTACCCTCACCGTTCCCGAGAAATTAACTTTCGATCCTAGATTCCGCTCAATCATTGGTCTACCAGCTCTTTCCAATTCTAATTCTGTCAGTGACTCAATTCAAAACACCTTACCTGTAAATAATCTCCGTGAAGATCAGGACCTTGCTTCAATCGACAATGACAACCGACCATTCGTCGAGCCCAATCGAAAACGACGCCTTACGCGAACTCCTCCTCAGTCTCCTCGTCCTAAATCCCTGGAGACCAGTAACCGCTTCTCTTCACTTGCGGATTCTGAATCGCTTCCTGCTCCTACATCAGTTACCTCGTCTCCGCCTTCTGCTGCATCAACTTCTTCAAGACCCAAAGCTTCCTCCAAGAAACCGGCCATCAGCACTCCACTCAAGTCAAAAATTCCACCAATCTTTTTAAAGGATTCTTCCCAGTGGAGCATAAAAAACCGCGCATTCCTTTCAGTCTGTAAATACCCGCCGCTGAGTAACTCCACTGGAACTCAAATTCGTATCCAATGTCAATCGTCTGACGATTTTAGGGCAATTATTAAGCTCTGTGACGAAAAGAAATGGGAACACTATTCCTTCCAGCTCCCTGAGGATAAGAAGACCTACCTCCTCATTCGCGGTTTGCTAGTCGACTCCACTATCGATGAAATCCGAGACTCTCTTGCTGACAATGTCCTTCCTGTCGATGATATTGTACAGATGCGCACCACCAGACCTACCAAAACTGAGCAGCAACACCGTGATGACCTAAAGGAACTAAACCCAGATGTTGTACTGCCACCGAATCCAATCCGTATGCTCCCTCTGTTCCAAATTAAACTACGTGATGCTAAAGATACTCCGAGATTTCTTGCCTTAACTAACCTGTGTGGCCTAAAGGTCACCATTGAACCTTTTAAGCCATCTGAAGGTCCTCCTCAGTGCACTCGGTGTCTACTCTACGGCCATACGAACAAAATATGTGGACTAAACACCCGCTGCGTACGCTGCGGAGAAAACCATTCGCATCGGGAATGCACCCTCCTGAAGCCGGAACCAGCGGTATGCGCCAATTGCAAAGGTGATCATCCTGCAAACTACCGTGGCTGCCCCTTTAGGAAATCCTACCTTCAAATGCTGAAAAAATCGGCTGAGAAACGCGCTTCTACTCAGCAACCACAAAATAATCCTCCTCCTACGACTGACCCTGACCATTTCCCATCCTTACCCAATGCTACTCCTGCTCCCTCTGTTCCCTCTGCTCCTGCTGAAGAACCCACCCTGAACTCCACCCTATCCTCTCTCTTTACCCCATCAATAAAGAAGAAACTCTTCACATGGCTGACCGGCCTTGTAAAAAAGCTTCTAGCGCCATCTGATAAACCAAAAACTGATATCCTCCTCGAGGAAGTGATTAACGGTGCCATGTTGTTGCTTAGTGATGGCTAAGCTCCCGGCGACGCAACTTCGAATCCTCCAATGGAATGTATCCAGCATCCTTCACAAATCAGAAGAAATACGCAATTTACTCAACGACCAATCTATAGATGTTGCTCTGTTACAAGAGACATGGCTCACCCCCGACAAAAATGTATATATCCCGGGCTACAGGAAATTCCGGCGTGACCGCATTGGAAAACCTGGCGGTGGAGTTCTTCTGTTAGTAAAAAACTCCATTCCTGCTGCTGAAATACCCCCCCCTCCTTCCGACAAAATAGAACTTGTGGGCGCCAAAATAAAAACGACCATCGGTGACATCAACTTTTGGTCTGCATACAGACCTCCGAAAAGCTTCACAAAAGTGGACGAAAAGGCTCTCTCCCTCCTTGTCAAGGAGAGAGTGCTCATTGGTGGTGACCTTAATGCAAAGCATCCCTCCTGGGGCTGCTCTGTTGTAAACTCTGCTGGTCGATCCCTCAAGCGAATGCAAGAATCCAAAGGATTTTCTGTCTTAGCACCAGAAACCTACACTCATGTTGCTGCAAGCGGTTCTTCAGACATCTTGGACTTCGCTATCCTTCATAATATCCCATCTGCCTCCCTTCCTATCACCCTGGACTCTGCCGCTTCTGATCACCTCCCTGTCATTTACTCCCTAACCTGCAACCCTACCTCTCACCCTTCATTTAAAAAAGCCATAAATTTCAACAAGTTTTCCAAGACTGTTGGTGATAACACTTCTGCACTTCTAGACCTTCCACTTAACTCCCGCTCTGCGATCGATCATGCCATCTTCAGCCTGACTGATACCATTCGCCGTGCTGCTGAAGCGTCATCCTACCAGCTAAGTCCACATGATCTTCCTGATGCCATCCCACTACATATCCTTGAGGTTATGAAACGGCGGAACCAAGCCAGGAAAGCTTGGCAACTTTCCCGGACCAGGGAAGACCGCAAAAAGTTCAACGCGCTCCGGAACAGGGTTCGTGGCCTTCTGCGGGTTCAACGCCAAAAATCCTGGGACACAAAGGTCGGCTCTCTTTCCGTTGACGATGGTTCAGTGTGGAAGCTTGCTCGTCAGCTTCGGCAAAAGAGGTTAAATACCCCGCCGCTGCAGCTTCACTCGCGCACTGCAGTAACAGATCAACAAAAAGCAGCAGCGTTTGCCGAAATGCTTTCCAAGCGCTTTACTAACGAGCTTACATCCGAACTTGAAGAAGAATGTGAAGACTCCTGGATGAGTTTGCAGAACTGCCCCATCTCCGATCCGCATCTTTTCACCCCCGCCGAAATCTCCTCAGTCATAAAACGGCTAAAAATAAAATCAGCTCCTGGCCCAGACGCCATCTCAAATAAACTTCTTCGTCACCTTCCTCAAATTACCATATCCTTCCTATCTAACCTTTTCAACAGCCTCCTACACTTATCCTATTTCCCTACGTCCTGGAAGCGAGCCAAAATTATCATGATCCTCAAACCCCTTAAACAACCAACCTTACCCTCTTCCTATCGTCCCATCAGCCTCCTCGACACTCTTGGGAAGCTTCTAGAAAATCTTCTCCACTACCGTCTGAAGTCATTTTTAAGAGAAAACGCCACAATTCGTCCGGAACAAGCTGGGTTTCGAGCCAAGACTTCCACCACCCATCAGGTCCTTCGATTGACGGAAGCTATAACCACTGCATTCAATTCCCGATGGACTACTCATGCGGTTTTTCTCGATCTTGAAGCAGCATTCGACAGGGTTTGGACCCTGGGCCTTCTCTACAAACTGAAAAATTTAGGAATCCCAACCTACCTTCTCAAAATAATTCAATCCTTCACTTCCGACCGCACCTTCTTTGTACATGTCAACTCCGCCTCCTCCGATACCTGCCCCATTTCCTCTGGCGTCCCACAAGGAGCCATCCTGTCCCCAACCCTGTTTAATCTCTTCGTCAACGACACCCCTTCCTCCCCGAATACCCAAACCTTCCTTTATGCTGATGACACTACAATTGTTGCCCAGGGTTCAAACCCTGTTAGTACTACTGATCTACTTCAACGTCATCTGGACGAGTACGAAGATTGGGCGTCCACGTGGAAGCTGTCAGTGAACGCCAACAAATGTTCTTACATGGTTTTCTCCCGAAGACTTCGAAAGGATGAAGGACCCCCGATTTTCTACGGCACTACCACCATCCCGAAGAAAAACAGCACTCCCTACCTTGGAGTAACTTTGGACAAAAAGCTCACCTGGTCCACCCATATTCGCAATCAACTTGGGAAAACAAAAGCTGCTGTAGAAGCATTATCACCAATAATCAACCCAAAAGCTCATCTCTCTCTTCGTCTGAAAATGATTCTTTATAAATCCATGATTCGTCCACTTCTAACCTATGCCTCTCCAGTTTGGCTTCACGCAGCTAAGACCCATCTTAATCGAATTCAAACTACAGAAAACAAGATTGTGAGACGCATAATTGGCGCCCCTTGGTTTGTGAGAAACAGCAACATCAGGAAGGACCTCAACCTGGAGCCTGTCCTAAATTTACTGAAAAGCCAGCTGACCCCTTTTGAGAAGTCACTCCAATTGACAGAGAATCCCATGATTGAGTCCCTGTGGGATTATGTCCCGAATCCAAATCTGAAGCACAAAACACCAAAAATTGCCCTTCTCCCAACCCACATCCCCACCCCCATGTAACCCCCTTACCTGCACCTGACTGCCATGTCATAACTAAAACGTGTATTTTTCTACCTGTAACCAGTAACAAGAGAAACACTCGGAAGACAGCCAAATAGGCTGGGATCTGAGATTTTGACCAAAAAGTGATATATTGGCGTGGCGTGGCGTGGCAAAATTTGAAACAGTCGTTTTGCAGAGCATCATGCCACCAAAGACTAGCGGAAAGGCAGCCAAGAAGGCGGGCAAGGCCCAGAAGAACATCTCCAAGGGAGACAAGAAGAAGAAGCGCAGGAGGAAGGAGAGCTACGCAATCTACATCTACAAGGTGCTGAAGCAGGTCCATCCTGATACCGGCATCTCCAGCAAGGCCATGAGCATCATGAACTCGTTTGTCAACGACATCTTCGAGAGGATTGCTGCTGAGGCCTCCCGCCTTGCACACTACAACAAGCGCTCCACCATCACTTCAAGGGAGGTCCAAACTGCCGTGAGGCTCCTCCTCCCCGGAGAGTTGGCCAAGCACGCCGTGTCTGAAGGCACCAAGGCCGTCACCAAGTATACCAGCTCCAAGTAAATCATTCTTGGAGTTCCAACGGTTGCTTGGCAACAACCTAACGGCCCTTGTAAGGGCCATGAATCTATTCACGAGATTGCGCTCTTTGCTTTTGTTTCAATGATATTTTTAGAGGTACTCTTTTGTCTCCGAAGTTGAGTTCTCAGAGTTCGGAATTTTCCTTTAACACCGAGGTGCTTATTACTAACTCTACTGTGTGCACTTCAATATCTGTCTCACAAACCACGATGATCTTCTGGCGACGTGCACTTCACTGCTGTAAAAAAGATATTCACTTTTCCTCCATAGTACGCTGCGGAGACACCATTCAATACTACTATCCCTTGCGTATGCCATACTCACTTTCCATTTCCTTTGTATCTTACTTCACCATTTCTTTTTCCTTTGCCACTTCCTTCACTTCTCTTCAAAACGATACATTCCAGTCTTCGGGCGGCGTGCGTCTACTCCGTTTAAATTTTTAGAAAAAAAAATTGTTTTGCCAACAACACCCAATGTTTCTAAGCGGTCACCCATCCAAGTACTAGTCGGGCCCGACGTTGCTTAACTTCGGTGATCGGACGAGAACCGGTGACTTCAACGTGGTATGGCCGTTGACAATTCCATTGAGATACTCCACTGATTAACATTTAGAAAAACCCAATTACAACTGTCTTCCCCGAATCTAAGCGGCGTGTGGAAAGCCCCCCAAGCATAACCCTTTCCGAGCCGTTTATGACCACGCTACAACGAACTTCCAATCAACTTAACTATTGAACCAACGCACAGTGGGCGGAAATCGAAAAAAAGATGGCCACAACCACAATTTTTCACCATTTTCTATTGATTTAACAGTTGCATGGCATTATTCCACAATTCCTGTATATCCAAATACTGCGACTTATTTTTATTCATTCATGTTCTTTTTATGTGTATTATCATTCAAAAAGTGATAAAATAACGCAAAAAATATCAATGTTTGTTGCCCTAGTGTGCGGACAAAACAAGATGATTTTTCTATTGGCGAATGTATAACGATAATATATATATATATTTATATATATATGTATATATATATATATACTAGGTACTATTATATATATACGTGATATATATATTAGGTACTATTAAGCTATGCATCTTGGAAAAGAACAGCAATGTTCGAATGACCATAATATATTAATTAGAAATTAACCGTTTTCAGCTTGTTTTAAATAAATCGAAGATAAACTGACTTATCTCCGCTCAGATACTTTCATCAAAAGTGAAGAGTGATGTGCATTCTAATGGAACAATAAAATCCGGCATCATCTTGCACCTTTTCCACTATTGTTAAATAATGTACAATAAAGCACGCCGGGCCGTGGAGCGACGCCGCGGTGTCTCAGGCCGCAGCGCACGGGAAAGGAGTTCTGTTTGTTCCATTCTTTGGAAACCTAGAATTGCAATAACACTCACTGTTCACTTTGTATTTTCCACATATTCGCCTTTTATGGGCTAATCCCAGCTACTGTATTATAATCTCTTCCTAGAACTCCGCGGTGTTCAGACCCTGCCCGCGGTATACCCAGACGGCAATAAATTTCCGTTATTATTGTCCCCTGCCGTATACTGTCTATACTGGCAACTGGTTCCTGCGTGCGAAAGCTTCAGGAACACGTGCAAAGAGTATCTTTCATAAACTGCGTTTTCCAGAAAGTTCTTCTTCGCTATTAGTTCAAAATACTTCACAATGTCGTGGATGAGCGGAACACACTAGTCTATGTTTGGCAATCGTTGTGGAAAGGTTGTGCTGAGGATCGTTTATATTTCAACAGAACCATGAATTCGTGATAGCATAATGTGATTACGGAGAGCGTCAGTGGAAATGAAAAAAAAATTATGTGCTTTTTTGAAAAAAATACTATCTTTCCTTCCTTGAGAGAGAAGTTAATTTTAAGAAATAAAAGTATTATGCCAACAGAACCGGGACTTCCCAAGCGGTCACCCGTCCAAGTACTATCCGGGCCCGACGTTGCTTAACTTCGGTGATCGGACGAGAACCGGTGACTTCAACGTGGTATGGCCGTTGACACTTCCATTGAGATACTCCACTGATTAACATTTAGAACAACCCAATTACAATGTCTTCCCCGAATCTAAGCGGCGCACGTAGGAGTATTTGCACTCTAAAACCCGTCAAAAGTCAAATTTTCCAAATGAAGTTTAAATCATTTCAAACGTATTAATATATAATAATGATATATCAATGTTTTTATCTATGTGTCGGGTCTTGGCGAGCTAAATTCCGTTTACAGACATAAAATTTAGACTATAGACATTTGTTTAACACAATAAAATTGTCCGCCTTCATCCGCCATTTTCTTTTTTATTTATTCAAAATTAACGCAACGCAAACATTTTCTCAGATGCATTCTGCAGACACAATGAAAATGTCAATAGGAAGAGAAATTCAGCAAGATATATGATGTAAAACTCGTTTAATTCGTAAATAAGATTAGTATCTTTCATTTCCTGCCCCAATATTTACTTATTGATTGCAAATTTTAAGATGGTAACCGCAATTGAGAAAATATTTCTAATTTGAAAAAAGAATTTAAAAAAACATTTTTCCATTTTCAAATATGAGGAAAATATTTCTTTAGATAACAATTTTCGACAATTTTGTAATTTTTTTGATAATACTATTGTTATTTTCAGATCTCATTATTTAGTAAAGGTATTAAATGTGAAGTGGTATGTTACATTGGCTCGCTCATCAATGACCCTCGCCTATGATAAGCGCTGACATTTATTTATCGGAGAAAATAATCATTCTCACCAACTTAAACATAAATATCCCTCTATAAATGTATTTAAAAGGTTAATCTCCCGAAAAAACATGGATGGAAGTCTTTTTACTGGAATAGGCGAGTTAACAATTAAGTTGCAACAGAGTTGCTAAATTGGGATGAACTCCACGAAGCCATTGATTGTTGATCGTGCGTATTAAAGTTCATTGTTTAGGAAGCCTATTGAACTCATTAATCCATCATGCTTTAACAAGCAGCTACATTATTAATGTCATACTTGTTCAGTAGTCGATGCCATCTGGATTTAAATAATTTAATATTTTTCATAACATTGTAATACTTTCTGGTGAGAGCACCATCATGCCTTACAAGTAAACTTTTGCAGAATATGTCGATAACCCATCGAAAAAAAAACGCTGGGGTGTCTGGGACACCCCGCACGAGTCACGGCGGATTAAATGTTAAATTAGTTAAACTATTGCAACATAGCAATTTTTCGTTTCTTCTCTTGTAGATTCTTTTGAAAATGTTAAGGAATTTACCAGAAGAGTATGACATTGTGGAGCAATTCAAAAGGGAAAAAACTAGATGAAAAGTTTTCGTTCATGGAAGAAAAACTTACAGAAATTAAAAAATGTCCAGATGATTACAAAAGTATTTTAAGTCATACTTTGAGGTATTTTAAAATTGAATTTTAAGACAAATGGACAGCCGCTAGTTACAAACATGAACTTTTCTTGCAAATCAATGAAAAATGGCTCAAGTCTTCGATTGAATTGCCTTACTGGTTTGTGGAACACACAAAAACCGGGACGACCTCCAAAAACATTCCTAGATTTAAGTGACCGCATAAGCTTCGAAAAACTAAGGAACTACGAGAGCAGGTATCTGTTGAGGAGTGGACGTATGCTGCTGGCGTGAGTCAGCGCGCTTCGGGTAACAATGATGGCAATTTTCGTAGAAGGCGATTTTAGCCGAAGACATTGGTAAGTATTACATGGGGCAATTGCCATTCCCTTATAAAAAGGCAAAGAAGGAATGTTATCCAAATGAGGAATCGATACAAGTGACTGAAACCTGCTCTGAAATTCAACTACAAGCATTACTTGACCACACTGCATTGCGCCTGTATAAATGTGGCAGAAGTTGTAGAAAATTGTACAGAGAAGGAACAACAAAACATGGTGTTAATATCCAAATGGGACTGTGACGGATCGCAACAGACTCAATTTAAACAAAAATTTCAAAGTAGCACCGACAGCGACGCAAATATTTTTCAAAGCTCCTTTGTTCCTTTAAGATTAGTTGTTGTGATTCATGGAGAACAGAAGAAAATTAAATGGCAAAACCCATTCCCTTCCTCTGTCAGATTCTGTAGACCAATTCGTATACGCTTTATCAACATATCAAAATATGAAACCAAAAATGAAATCGCATGTATCGAAAATCAAGCTGCAATTTTGAGAGTAACAGAAGTGTCCACTCCGAATGGAATATGCTAAATAAAGCATAATATGATGCTCACAATGGTAGATGGGAAAATTTGCAATGCTGCGACTGATACTGTATCCACCATGCGATGCTATATTTGCGGACAGACATCCAAAGATTTCAATAAATTGGTTGAAGCAGAGGAAGTCAGTGTCCAAGCAGTGAAGTTTGGACTCTCTATTCTTCATTCAAGAATACGTTTTTTTCGAATCGCTATTGCATTTAGCGTATAAACTACCACTAAAAAGGTGGCAAGCGCGGACTGTCGAAGACAAAAAAATTGTTAAAGAAACAAAAGAAAAATTCAAAAGGCATTCAAAGAAGACATGAGTCTCTTCGTAGACTTTCCCAAGCAGGGCTTTGGGGATACAAATGATGGCAACACATCCAGAAGATTTTTTGCCGACCCAGAATGCTATTCTCGAATCACTGGCGTCAATGTGGATTTAATTAAAATATTGATACTGAGAAATTTGATGCATTTGCTCGTGAAACTCCAAAAATGTACACATATTTGTATGGCTGGCATCCTATGTCACCCTATTACATTACACTATAAATATTATTATTTCTAGTGTAATAGTTTTCGTGTCAAGTTCGTATATTTTGTTAATAAACATCTAATTATGTTCAAAACTTGTTTTTCCTTTGATCACCTTGAGAGAAAAAAGCGTAAAATAATTTTCACCGGTATTCGAGTCCAAATACTCCTACGTGCGGCGTGTGGAATGCCCCCCGAGCATCACCCTTTCCTATCCTTGCCGTTTACGACCAAGCTACAACGAAATTCCAATCAACTTAACTATTGAACCAACTACAGTGGTCGGAAATCGGAAAAAGCTGGCCAAAAACACAATTTTTCACCATTCTGTATTGATTCAACAGTTGCATGGAATTATTCTACAATGCCTAGATATCCAAATACGGTAACTGATTTTTATTCATTCATTTTCTTTTTATGTATATTATCATTCAAAAAGTGACAAAATAACGCAAAACTCCAAACCTACGTTTCTTGCAAAAAATCTCAATGTCTGTTGCCCTAGTGTGCGGACAAAACAACATGATTGTTCTATTGGCGAATGTATAACGATAATATATATCTATTAGATACTATTAAGCTATGCATCTTGGAAAAAACAGCAATTTTCGAATGACCATAATATATTAATTAAAAAGTAACCGTTTTTCGCTTAACTTTTAAATAAATCTGAGATAAACTTACTTATCTCCGCTGAGATATTTCCATCAACAGTTAGAGTGAAGTGTATTCTATGTAATGAAACAATAAAATCCGGCACCATCTTGCACCTTTTCCACTTTTGTTAAATAATGTACAATAAAGCACGCCGGGCCGTGGAGCGACGCCGCGGTGTCTCAGGCCGCAGCGCACGGGAAAGGAGTTCTGTTTGTTCCATTCTTTGGAAACCTAGAATTGCAATAACACTCACTGTTCAATTTGTATTTTCCACATATTCGCCTTTTATGGGCTAATCCCAGCTACTGTATTATAATCTCTTCCTAGAACTCCGCGGTGTTCAGACCCTGCCCGCGGTATACCCAGACGGCAATAAATTTCCGTTATTATTGTCCCCTGCCGTCTTTTGTCTATAGTGGCAACTGGTTCCTGCGTGCGAAAGCTTCAGGAACACGTGCAAGGAGTATCTTTCATAAACTGCGTATTCCAAAAAGTCCTTCCTCGCTATTGGTTCAAAATACTTCACAATGTCGTGGATGAGCGGAACACACTAGTCCATGTTTGGCAATCGTTGTGCTGAGGATTGCGGAGAGTGTCAGTGGAAATGAAAAAAAAATCTGTCCTTCTTTGAAAAAATTATGTATCTTTCCTTCCTTAAGAGTTAATTTTAAGAAATAAAAGTATTATGCCAGCAGCACTTCCCAAGCCAAGTACTATCCGGGCCCGAAGTTGCTTCACTTATACGATCGGACGAGAACCGGTGACTTCAACATGGTATGGCCGTAAAAATTTATTATTGTCCTATTCGTATAAAGTCGAATTACGTAAAAAGTATTGCAAAATATGCCTTGAAAATCGGTGTTCATGACTAAGGTTTCACTATACGCCTTCGGTGCAAACATGGAGGTAATAACTAAAGTAATTTCGAAATTATGGAGAACATTGTGTTCCGTGGCAAATTTGGAAAAAAAATTTAAATTCGAAAAATGCTATCGTCGATTGAAAAATGGGATAAAAACCGTCTCATAATGTGTATACGATTCAGTTTTATGCTCAGGACTAGATAAATGTGCCAAGGGAGGAGTATTTTTGGTGACATTAAGAACAGAGTGGATGTGGTAAAAAATTATTATTGTCACTTTGGTACGAAGTGTATTTACGAAATAAGTATTACATATTATGGATTGAAAATCTGTGTGCATGACTATAGCATGACTTAACGTCTTCGGTGAAAACATGAAGGTAATAACTGAAGTACTTTCGAAATTATGGAGAATATTGTGTTCGGTGACAAATTTGGAAAAAAAATTAAAATTCGAAAAATGCTTTGACACTTCCATTGAGAAGTAGGAATAAGGGATTATACATTTAACAGAATATTCTAAGTATAACATGGGCCTACGTGTAAGTATTATTCTTTCATAACTACACATTTCATTAATTCCTCTCTTAAAAAATCAACTCTTGGTTTAATCCAAAAATTACATGCATCAACTGAAAAGTTCAAGTTATAATTCATTCCGTTGTATAAACTAATTAGTGCTTTTGTTAATACGCTTCAAAACCTCTTAATTAACTGAAAATAATCAAATTTCCTTCAAACTTTTCTTTCAGGAATTGATATGGAAATCATAATCCCATTCGCCACAATTCTGAAACTAAATAAGGTCGCTTTTACAAAATATTGTTCTACTACGGCATAAATGTATGTAAAGCGAAATTCGTGGTATTTTATGCCGCCCACCGTGCATAAAGTTTTGATTCACGGTGCGGCAATTATTAAGGATGCCATTATTCCTGTTGGACAGCTTTTTGAGGAGGCCTTGGAAGCACGGCAAGATTTAGAGAACATCACTCAAGAAAAACATCCAGATAAGCCGACAATGACGACCTTTTTCACAAACTGTTTTCACACTCAGACCCATACATTTCAAGCACTTTTAAAGTTGGTATCAAGACTAAGAAGAAAAGACCATAACAAGACAGGAAACTTCTTTTAACGGAGGAAACTGAAACAAATGCTGAATTTATGTCCGAGGAAGATTCTGAATCCGATCTGGATTTTGACTTTTAATATAAGTGATTTTTTTAGCGTTAACATTTTTTTACATTAAAATAAAAAAATTAAATATATAGTTATACTTTCAATAACTTTCAACCTCCCCATCCTACGTCCATACGAATTAACTCATCCTCGAATCTTAAGCAGTTAACTACATTTATTGAAAACGAAAGCTATAAAAATTCTAATTCTTATTGCAAATAGAAGACTAATAAAGTAAATATCAGAATGTCGCACTGATGGAAAAATATAAAGGGGTAAATTTCCATTATTTTTACCAACTCGTTGTATAACGCTAACACGCTCAGCTCCGCCATTCTGTTTTTAGAGCATCTCCTTGTTGAGATAAGTTCCTAAAAGATCTTACCTTCCCACACCCCAATTAACGTCCCCTCACCAAATCCAACGATATCCAATGTCACGAAGTGACTTCCCCATTTCCAACGAACCTCTCCGAAACCTGACACCCGTGGAAAAATATCAAAACTCCTTTTCCCAAGCCTCCCTTAGCTAGGGAATCTTCCTAAGCGCGATAATGGCCCATAAGCTCTAAAGGCTTAAAAGGGGAATATCCCACGTACGTAATTGGAATAGGAAAATGACTGCGTAGACCCAAAATACAACTTCAACACGGAAGGAAATCAATGCATGAAGCGTAAAGTACCGATAATAACTAATTACAGTGATATTAAATGACGACGTATTCAAAATATCCTTAGAGGCGGGAGCCCGTGAGCATTCCAATACTTAGTACATTAATTTAAAAGTCTCCTCACTGAATGCGAATGAAGGACAGAGAATTTTATGTTTAAAAATTCACCTGAATGTTTCCCCGTTACTTCTATTGCTTCAGGCGTTTCGAGGAGGTACAGCATATCAGTAATTAAATAATACTGCTCCAGTTGCACTGTCCACTCACATTTAACGTAAATAAAAACTCATTTAATTCACGGCAAAGACACTTGTCAAGGTATTTCAAAAATTGAGACTTACCAATGAAGAACTCGGGGGTTTTCCGATTAAAATTCCGCGTCGTAATGCTCTTTACTGGAAAGATGATCGATTGATAATTGTTATCAATACCCTTAACTTGAATGCACTGCGGATTTTACGTCAAGTTATGCGCTCTTAATGTACATTCCATCAGCATTTGTCGACGCTGCGTTCACCACTGAAAGAAATTCATCGAGGCAGCTCGAGTTGCTACGTTACCATCATTGTCGTCGAGCTCTAAAGGCTTAAAAGGGGAATATCCCACGTACGTAATTGGAATAGGAAAATGACTGCGTAGACCCAAAATACAACTTCAACACGGAAGGAAATCAATGCATGAAGCGTAAAGTAACCGATAATAACTAATTACAGTGATATTAAATGACGACGTATTCAAAATATCCTTTGAGGCGGGAGCCCGTGAGCATTCCAATACTTAGTACATTAATTTCTCACTGAATGCGAATGAAGGACAGAGAATTTTATGTTTAAAAATTCACCTGAATGTTTCCCCGTTACTTCTATTGCTTCAGGCGTTTCGAGGAGGTACAGCATATCAGTAATTAAATAATACTGCTCCAGTTGCACTGTCCACTCACATTTAACGTAAATAAAAACTCATTTAATTCACGGCAAAGACACTTGTCAAGGTATTTCAAAAATTGAGACTTACCAATGAAGAACTCGGGGGTTTTCCGATTAAAATTCCGCGTCGTAATGCTCTTTACTGGAAAGATGATCGATTGATAATTGTTATCAATACCCTTAACTTGAATGCACTGCGGATTTTACGTCAAGTTATGCGCTCTTAATGTACATTCCATCAGCATTTGTCGACGCTGCGTTCACCACTGAAAGAAATTCATCGAGGCAGCTCGAGTTGCTACGTTACCATCATTGTCGTCGAGCTCTAAAGGCTTAAAAGGGGAATATCCCACGTACGTAATTGGAATAGGAAAATGACTGCGTAGACCCAAAATACAACTTCAACACGGAAGGAAATCAATGCATGAAGCGTAAAGTAACCGATAATAACTAATTACAGTGATATTAAATGACGACGTATTCAAAATATCCTTTGAGGCGGGAGCCCGTGAGCATTCCAATACTTAGTACATTAATTTCTCACTGAATGCGAATGAAGGACAGAGAATTTTATGTTTAAAAATTCACCTGAATGTTTCCCCGTTACTTCTATTGCTTCAGGCGTTTCGAGGAGGTACAGCATATCAGTAATTAAATAATACTGCTCCAGTTGCACTGTCCACTCACATTTAACGTAAATAAAAACTCATTTAATTCACGGCAAAGACACTTGTCAAGGTATTTCAAAAATTGAGACTTACCAATGAAGAACTCGGGGGTTTTCCGATTAAAATTCCGCGTCGTAATGCTCTTTACTGGAAAGATGATCGATTGATAATTGTTATCAATACCCTTAACTTGAATGCACTGCGGATTTTACGTCAAGTTATGCGCTCTTAATGTACATTCCATCAGCATTTGTCGACGCTGCGTTCACCACTGAAAGAAATTCATCGAGGCAGCTCGAGTTGCTACGTTAACATCATTGTCGTCGAGCTCTAAAGGCTTAAAAGGGGAATATCCCACGTACGTAATTGGAATAGGAAAATGACTGCGTAGACCCAAAATACAACTTCAACACGGAAGGAAATCAATGCATGAAGCGTAAAGTAACCGATAATAACTAATTACAGTGATATTAAATGACGACGTATTCAAAATATCCTTTGAGGCGGGAGCCCGTGAGCATTCCAATACTTAGTACATTAATTTCTCACTGAATGCGAATGAAGGACAGAGAATTTTATGTTTAAAAATTCACCTGAATGTTTCCCCGTTACTTCTATTGCTTCAGGCGTTTCGAGGAGGTACAGCATATCAGTAATTAAATAATACTGCTCCAGTTGCACTGTCCACTCACATTTAACGTAAATAAAAACTCATTTAATTCACGGCAAAGACACTTGTCAAGGTATTTCAAAAATTGAGACTTACCAATGAAGAACTCGGGGGTTTTCCGATTAAAATTCCGCGTCGTAATGCTCTTTACTGGAAAGATGATCGATTGATAATTGTTATCAATACCCTTAACTTGAATGCACTGCGGATTTTACGTCAAGTTATGCGCTCTTAATGTACATTCCATCAGCATTTGTCGACGCTGCGTTCACCACTGAAAGAAATTCATCGAGGCAGCTCGAGTTGCTACGTTACCATCATTGTCGTCGAGCTCTAAAGGCTTAAAAGGGGAATATCCCACGTACGTAATTGGAATAGGAAAATGACTGCGTAGACCCAAAATACAACTTCAACACGGAAGGAAATCAATGCATGAAGCGTAAAGTAACCGATAATAACTAATTACAGTGATATTAAATGACGACGTATTCAAAATATCCTTTGAGGCGGGAGCCCGTGAGCATTCCAATACTTAGTACATTAATTTCTCACTGAATGCGAATGAAGGACAGAGAATTTTATGTTTAAAAATTCACCTGAATGTTTCCCCGTTACTTCTATTGCTTCAGGCGTTTCGAGGAGGTACAGCATATCAGTAATTAAATAATACTGCTCCAGTTGCACTGTCCACTCACATTTAACGTAAATAAAAACTCATTTAATTCACGGCAAAGACACTTGTCAAGGTATTTCAAAAATTGAGACTTACCAATGAAGAACTCGGGGGTTTTCCGATTAAAATTCCGCGTCGTAATGCTCTTTACTGGAAAGATGATCGATTGATAATTGTTATCAATACCCTTAACTTGAATGCACTGCGGATTTTACGTCAAGTTATGCGCTCTTAATGTACATTCCATCAGCATTTGTCGACGCTGCGTTCACCACTGAAAGAAATTCATCGAGGCAGCTCGAGTTGCTACGTTAACATCATTGTCGTCGAGCTCTAAAGGCTTAAAAGGGGAATATCCCACGTACGTAATTGGAATAGGAAAATGACTGCGTAGACCCAAAATACAACTTCAACACGGAAGGAAATCAATGCATGAAGCGTAAAGTAACCGATAATAACTAATTACAGTGATATTAAATGACGACGTATTCAAAATATCCTTTGAGGCGGGAGCCCGTGAGCATTCCAATACTTAGTACATTAATTTCTCACTGAATGCGAATGAAGGACAGAGAATTTTATGTTTAAAAATTCACCTGAATGTTTCCCCGTTACTTCTATTGCTTCAGGCGTTTCGAGGAGGTACAGCATATCAGTAATTAAATAATACTGCTCCAGTTGCACTGTCCACTCACATTTAACGTAAATAAAAACTCATTTAATTCACGGCAAAGACACTTGTCAAGGTATTTCAAAAATTGAGACTTACCAATGAAGAACTCGGGGGTTTTCCGATTAAAATTCCGCGTCGTAATGCTCTTTACTGGAAAGATGATCGATTGATAATTGTTATCAATACCCTTAACTTGAATGCACTGCGGATTTTACGTCAAGTTATGCGCTCTTAATGTACATTCCATCAGCATTTGTCGACGCTGCGTTCACCACTGAAAGAAATTCATCGAGGCAGCTCGAGTTGCTACGTTACCATCATTGTCGTCGAGCTCTAAAGGCTTAAAAGGGGAATATCCCACGTACGTAATTGGAATAGGAAAATGACTGCGTAGACCCAAAATACAACTTCAACACGGAAGGAAATCAATGCATGAAGCGTAAAGTAACCGATAATAACTAATTACAGTGATATTAAATGACGACGTATTCAAAATATCCTTTGAGGCGGGAGCCCGTGAGCATTCCAATACTTAGTACATTAATTTCTCACTGAATGCGAATGAAGGACAGAGAATTTTATGTTTAAAAATTCACCTGAATGTTTCCCCGTTACTTCTATTGCTTCAGGCGTTTCGAGGAGGTACAGCATATCAGTAATTAAATAATACTGCTCCAGTTGCACTGTCCACTCACATTTAACGTAAATAAAAACTCATTTAATTCACGGCAAAGACACTTGTCAAGGTATTTCAAAAATTGAGACTTACCAATGAAGAACTCGGGGGTTTTCCGATTAAAATTCCGCGTCGTAATGCTCTTTACTGGAAAGATGATCGATTGATAATTGTTATCAATACCCTTAACTTGAATGCACTGCGGATTTTACGTCAAGTTATGCGCTCTTAATGTACATTCCATCAGCATTTGTCGACGCTGCGTTCACCACTGAAAGAAATTCATCGAGGCAGCTCGAGTTGCTACGTTACCATCATTGTCGTCGAGCTCTAAAGGCTTAAAAGGGGAATATCCCACGTACGTAATTGGAATAGGAAAATGACTGCGTAGACCCAAAATACAACTTCAACACGGAAGGAAATCAATGCATGAAGCGTAAAGTAACCGATAATAACTAATTACAGTGATATTAAATGACGACGTATTCAAAATATCCTTTGAGGCGGGAGCCCGTGAGCATTCCAATACTTAGTACATTAATTTCTCACTGAATGCGAATGAAGGACAGAGAATTTTATGTTTAAAAATTCACCTGAATGTTTCCCCGTTACTTCTATTGCTTCAGGCGTTTCGAGGAGGTACAGCATATCAGTAATTAAATAATACTGCTCCAGTTGCACTGTCCACTCACATTTAACGTAAATAAAAACTCATTTAATTCACGGCAAAGACACTTGTCAAGGTATTTCAAAAATTGAGACTTACCAATGAAGAACTCGGGGGTTTTCCGATTAAAATTCCGCGTCGTAATGCTCTTTACTGGAAAGATGATCGATTGATAATTGTTATCAATACCCTTAACTTGAATGCACTGCGGATTTTACGTCAAGTTATGCGCTCTTAATGTACATTCCATCAGCATTTGTCGACGCTGCGTTCACCACTGAAAGAAATTCATCGAGGCAGCTCGAGTTGCTACGTTACCATCATTGTCGTCGAGCTCTAAAGGCTTAAAAGGGGAATATCCCACGTACGTAATTGGAATAGGAAAATGACTGCGTAGACCCAAAATACAACTTCAACACGGAAGGAAATCAATGCATGAAGCGTAAAGTAACCGATAATAACTAATTACAGTGATATTAAATGACGACGTATTCAAAATATCCTTTGAGGCGGGAGCCCGTGAGCATTCCAATACTTAGTACATTAATTTCTCACTGAATGCGAATGAAGGACAGAGAATTTTATGTTTAAAAATTCACCTGAATGTTTCCCCGTTACTTCTATTGCTTCAGGCGTTTCGAGGAGGTACAGCATATCAGTAATTAAATAATACTGCTCCAGTTGCACTGTCCACTCACATTTAACGTAAATAAAAACTCATTTAATTCACGGCAAAGACACTTGTCAAGGTATTTCAAAAATTGAGACTTACCAATGAAGAACTCGGGGGTTTTCCGATTAAAATTCCGCGTCGTAATGCTCTTTACTGGAAAGATGATCGATTGATAATTGTTATCAATACCCTTAACTTGAATGCACTGCGGATTTTACGTCAAGTTATGCGCTCTTAATGTACATTCCATCAGCATTTGTCGACGCTGCGTTCACCACTGAAAGAAATTCATCGAGGCAGCTCGAGTTGCTACGTTACCATCATTGTCGTCGAGCTCTAAAGGCTTAAAAGGGGAATATCCCACGTACGTAATTGGAATAGGAAAATGACTGCGTAGACCCAAAATACAACTTCAACACGGAAGGAAATCAATGCATGAAGCGTAAAGTAACCGATAATAACTAATTACAGTGATATTAAATGACGACGTATTCAAAATATCCTTTGAGGCGGGAGCCCGTGAGCATTCCAATACTTAGTACATTAATTTCTCACTGAATGCGAATGAAGGACAGAGAATTTTATGTTTAAAAATTCACCTGAATGTTTCCCCGTTACTTCTATTGCTTCAGGCGTTTCGAGGAGGTACAGCATATCAGTAATTAAATAATACTGCTCCAGTTGCACTGTCCACTCACATTTAACGTAAATAAAAACTCATTTAATTCACGGCAAAGACACTTGTCAAGGTATTTCAAAAATTGAGACTTACCAATGAAGAACTCGGGGGTTTTCCGATTAAAATTCCGCGTCGTAATGCTCTTTACTGGAAAGATGATCGATTGATAATTGTTATCAATACCCTTAACTTGAATGCACTGCGGATTTTACGTCAAGTTATGCGCTCTTAATGTACATTCCATCAGCATTTGTCGACGCTGCGTTCACCACTGAAAGAAATTCATCGAGGCAGCTCGAGTTGCTACGTTAACATCATTGTCGTCGAGCTCTAAAGGCTTAAAAGGGGAATATCCCACGTACGTAATTGGAATAGGAAAATGACTGCGTAGACCCAAAATACAACTTCAACACGGAAGGAAATCAATGCATGAAGCGTAAAGTAACCGATAATAACTAATTACAGTGATATTAAATGACGACGTATTCAAAATATCCTTTGAGGCGGGAGCCCGTGAGCATTCCAATACTTAGTACATTAATTTCTCACTGAATGCGAATGAAGGACAGAGAATTTTATGTTTAAAAATTCACCTGAATGTTTCCCCGTTACTTCTATTGCTTCAGGCGTTTCGAGGAGGTACAGCATATCAGTAATTAAATAATACTGCTCCAGTTGCACTGTCCACTCACATTTAACGTAAATAAAAACTCATTTAATTCACGGCAAAGACACTTGTCAAGGTATTTCAAAAATTGAGACTTACCAATGAAGAACTCGGGGGTTTTCCGATTAAAATTCCGCGTCGTAATGCTCTTTACTGGAAAGATGATCGATTGATAATTGTTATCAATACCCTTAACTTGAATGCACTGCGGATTTTACGTCAAGTTATGCGCTCTTAATGTACATTCCATCAGCATTTGTCGACGCTGCGTTCACCACTGAAAGAAATTCATCGAGGCAGCTCGAGTTGCTACGTTACCATCATTGTCGTCGAGCTCTAAAGGCTTAAAAGGGGAATATCCCACGTACGTAATTGGAATAGGAAAATGACTGCGTAGACCCAAAATACAACTTCAACACGGAAGGAAATCAATGCATGAAGCGTAAAGTAACCGATAATAACTAATTACAGTGATATTAAATGACGACGTATTCAAAATATCCTTTGAGGCGGGAGCCCGTGAGCATTCCAATACTTAGTACATTAATTTCTCACTGAATGCGAATGAAGGACAGAGAATTTTATGTTTAAAAATTCACCTGAATGTTTCCCCGTTACTTCTATTGCTTCAGGCGTTTCGAGGAGGTACAGCATATCAGTAATTAAATAATACTGCTCCAGTTGCACTGTCCACTCACATTTAACGTAAATAAAAACTCATTTAATTCACGGCAAAGACACTTGTCAAGGTATTTCAAAAATTGAGACTTACCAATGAAGAACTCGGGGGTTTTCCGATTAAAATTCCGCGTCGTAATGCTCTTTACTGGAAAGATGATCGATTGATAATTGTTATCAATACCCTTAACTTGAATGCACTGCGGATTTTACGTCAAGTTATGCGCTCTTAATGTACATTCCATCAGCATTTGTCGACGCTGCGTTCACCACTGAAAGAAATTCATCGAGGCAGCTCGAGTTGCTACGTTACCATCATTGTCGTCGAGCTCTAAAGGCTTAAAAGGGGAATATCCCACGTACGTAATTGGAATAGGAAAATGACTGCGTAGACCCAAAATACAACTTCAACACGGAAGGAAATCAATGCATGAAGCGTAAAGTAACCGATAATAACTAATTACAGTGATATTAAATGACGACGTATTCAAAATATCCTTTGAGGCGGGAGCCCGTGAGCATTCCAATACTTAGTACATTAATTTCTCACTGAATGCGAATGAAGGACAGAGAATTTTATGTTTAAAAATTCACCTGAATGTTTCCCCGTTACTTCTATTGCTTCAGGCGTTTCGAGGAGGTACAGCATATCAGTAATTAAATAATACTGCTCCAGTTGCACTGTCCACTCACATTTAACGTAAATAAAAACTCATTTAATTCACGGCAAAGACACTTGTCAAGGTATTTCAAAAATTGAGACTTACCAATGAAGAACTCGGGGGTTTTCCGATTAAAATTCCGCGTCGTAATGCTCTTTACTGGAAAGATGATCGATTGATAATTGTTATCAATACCCTTAACTTGAATGCACTGCGGATTTTACGTCAAGTTATGCGCTCTTAATGTACATTCCATCAGCATTTGTCGACGCTGCGTTCACCACTGAAAGAAATTCATCGAGGCAGCTCGAGTTGCTACGTTACCATCATTGTCGTCGAGCTCTAAAGGCTTAAAAGGGGAATATCCCACGTACGTAATTGGAATAGGAAAATGACTGCGTAGACCCAAAATACAACTTCAACACGGAAGGAAATCAATGCATGAAGCGTAAAGTAACCGATAATAACTAATTACAGTGATATTAAATGACGACGTATTCAAAATATCCTTTGAGGCGGGAGCCCGTGAGCATTCCAATACTTAGTACATTAATTTCTCACTGAATGCGAATGAAGGACAGAGAATTTTATGTTTAAAAATTCACCTGAATGTTTCCCCGTTACTTCTATTGCTTCAGGCGTTTCGAGGAGGTACAGCATATCAGTAATTAAATAATACTGCTCCAGTTGCACTGTCCACTCACATTTAACGTAAATAAAAACTCATTTAATTCACGGCAAAGACACTTGTCAAGGTATTTCAAAAATTGAGACTTACCAATGAAGAACTCGGGGGTTTTCCGATTAAAATTCCGCGTCGTAATGCTCTTTACTGGAAAGATGATCGATTGATAATTGTTATCAATACCCTTAACTTGAATGCACTGCGGATTTTACGTCAAGTTATGCGCTCTTAATGTACATTCCATCAGCATTTGTCGACGCTGCGTTCACCACTGAAAGAAATTCATCGAGGCAGCTCGAGTTGCTACGTTACCATCATTGTCGTCGAGCTCTAAAGGCTTAAAAGGGGAATATCCCACGTACGTAATTGGAATAGGAAAATGACTGCGTAGACCCAAAATACAACTTCAACACGGAAGGAAATCAATGCATGAAGCGTAAAGTAACCGATAATAACTAATTACAGTGATATTAAATGACGACGTATTCAAAATATCCTTTGAGGCGGGAGCCCGTGAGCATTCCAATACTTAGTACATTAATTTCTCACTGAATGCGAATGAAGGACAGAGAATTTTATGTTTAAAAATTCACCTGAATGTTTCCCCGTTACTTCTATTGCTTCAGGCGTTTCGAGGAGGTACAGCATATCAGTAATTAAATAATACTGCTCCAGTTGCACTGTCCACTCACATTTAACGTAAATAAAAACTCATTTAATTCACGGCAAAGACACTTGTCAAGGTATTTCAAAAATTGAGACTTACCAATGAAGAACTCGGGGGTTTTCCGATTAAAATTCCGCGTCGTAATGCTCTTTACTGGAAAGATGATCGATTGATAATTGTTATCAATACCCTTAACTTGAATGCACTGCGGATTTTACGTCAAGTTATGCGCTCTTAATGTACATTCCATCAGCATTTGTCGACGCTGCGTTCACCACTGAAAGAAATTCATCGAGGCAGCTCGAGTTGCTACGTTACCATCATTGTCGTCGAGCTCTAAAGGCTTAAAAGGGGAATATCCCACGTACGTAATTGGAATAGGAAAATGACTGCGTAGACCCAAAATACAACTTCAACACGGAAGGAAATCAATGCATGAAGCGTAAAGTAACCGATAATAACTAATTACAGTGATATTAAATGACGACGTATTCAAAATATCCTTTGAGGCGGGAGCCCGTGAGCATTCCAATACTTAGTACATTAATTTCTCACTGAATGCGAATGAAGGACAGAGAATTTTATGTTTAAAAATTCACCTGAATGTTTCCCCGTTACTTCTATTGCTTCAGGCGTTTCGAGGAGGTACAGCATATCAGTAATTAAATAATACTGCTCCAGTTGCACTGTCCACTCACATTTAACGTAAATAAAAACTCATTTAATTCACGGCAAAGACACTTGTCAAGGTATTTCAAAAATTGAGACTTACCAATGAAGAACTCGGGGGTTTTCCGATTAAAATTCCGCGTCGTAATGCTCTTTACTGGAAAGATGATCGATTGATAATTGTTATCAATACCCTTAACTTGAATGCACTGCGGATTTTACGTCAAGTTATGCGCTCTTAATGTACATTCCATCAGCATTTGTCGACGCTGCGTTCACCACTGAAAGAAATTCATCGAGGCAGCTCGAGTTGCTACGTTACCATCATTGTCGTCGAGCTCTAAAGGCTTAAAAGGGGAATATCCCACGTACGTAATTGGAATAGGAAAATGACTGCGTAGACCCAAAATACAACTTCAACACGGAAGGAAATCAATGCATGAAGCGTAAAGTAACCGATAATAACTAATTACAGTGATATTAAATGACGACGTATTCAAAATATCCTTTGAGGCGGGAGCCCGTGAGCATTCCAATACTTAGTACATTAATTTCTCACTGAATGCGAATGAAGGACAGAGAATTTTATGTTTAAAAATTCACCTGAATGTTTCCCCGTTACTTCTATTGCTTCAGGCGTTTCGAGGAGGTACAGCATATCAGTAATTAAATAATACTGCTCCAGTTGCACTGTCCACTCACATTTAACGTAAATAAAAACTCATTTAATTCACGGCAAAGACACTTGTCAAGGTATTTCAAAAATTGAGACTTACCAATGAAGAACTCGGGGGTTTTCCGATTAAAATTCCGCGTCGTAATGCTCTTTACTGGAAAGATGATCGATTGATAATTGTTATCAATACCCTTAACTTGAATGCACTGCGGATTTTACGTCAAGTTATGCGCTCTTAATGTACATTCCATCAGCATTTGTCGACGCTGCGTTCACCACTGAAAGAAATTCATCGAGGCAGCTCGAGTTGCTACGTTACCATCATTGTCGTCGAGCTCTAAAGGCTTAAAAGGGGAATATCCCACGTACGTAATTGGAATAGGAAAATGACTGCGTAGACCCAAAATACAACTTCAACACGGAAGGAAATCAATGCATGAAGCGTAAAGTAACCGATAATAACTAATTACAGTGATATTAAATGACGACGTATTCAAAATATCCTTTGAGGCGGGAGCCCGTGAGCATTCCAATACTTAGTACATTAATTTCTCACTGAATGCGAATGAAGGACAGAGAATTTTATGTTTAAAAATTCACCTGAATGTTTCCCCGTTACTTCTATTGCTTCAGGCGTTTCGAGGAGGTACAGCATATCAGTAATTAAATAATACTGCTCCAGTTGCACTGTCCACTCACATTTAACGTAAATAAAAACTCATTTAATTCACGGCAAAGACACTTGTCAAGGTATTTCAAAAATTGAGACTTACCAATGAAGAACTCGGGGGTTTTCCGATTAAAATTCCGCGTCGTAATGCTCTTTACTGGAAAGATGATCGATTGATAATTGTTATCAATACCCTTAACTTGAATGCACTGCGGATTTTACGTCAAGTTATGCGCTCTTAATGTACATTCCATCAGCATTTGTCGACGCTGCGTTCACCACTGAAAGAAATTCATCGAGGCAGCTCGAGTTGCTACGTTACCATCATTGTCGTCGAGCTCTAAAGGCTTAAAAGGGGAATATCCCACGTACGTAATTGGAATAGGAAAATGACTGCGTAGACCCAAAATACAACTTCAACACGGAAGGAAATCAATGCATGAAGCGTAAAGTAACCGATAATAACTAATTACAGTGATATTAAATGACGACGTATTCAAAATATCCTTTGAGGCGGGAGCCCGTGAGCATTCCAATACTTAGTACATTAATTTCTCACTGAATGCGAATGAAGGACAGAGAATTTTATGTTTAAAAATTCACCTGAATGTTTCCCCGTTACTTCTATTGCTTCAGGCGTTTCGAGGAGGTACAGCATATCAATAATTAAATAATACTGCTCCAGTTGCACTGTCCACTCACATTTAACGTAAATAAAAACTCATTTAATTCACGGCAAAGACACTTGTCAAGGTATTTCAAAAATTGAGACTTACCAATGAAGAACTCGGGGGTTTTCCGATTAAAATTCCGCGTCGTAATGCTCTTTACTGGAAAGATGATCGATTGATAATTGTTATCAATACCCTTAACTTGAATGCACTGCGGATTTTACGTCAAGTTATGCGCTCTTAATGTACATTCCATCAGCATTTGTCGACGCTGCGTTCACCACTGAAAGAAATTCATCGAGGCAGCTCGAGTTGCTACGTTACCATCATTGTCGTCGAGCTCTAAAGGCTTAAAAGGGGAATATCCCACGTACGTAATTGGAATAGGAAAATGACTGCGTAGACCCAAAATACAACTTCAACACGGAAGGAAATCAATGCATGAAGCGTAAAGTAACCGATAATAACTAATTACAGTGATATTAAATGACGACGTATTCAAAATATCCTTTGAGGCGGGAGCCCGTGAGCATTCCAATACTTAGTACATTAATTTCTCACTGAATGCGAATGAAGGACAGAGAATTTTATGTTTAAAAATTCACCTGAATGTTTCCCCGTTACTTCTATTGCTTCAGGCGTTTCGAGGAGGTACAGCATATCAGTAATTAAATAATACTGCTCCAGTTGCACTGTCCACTCACATTTAACGTAAATAAAAACTCATTTAATTCACGGCAAAGACACTTGTCAAGGTATTTCAAAAATTGAGACTTACCAATGAAGAACTCGGGGGTTTTCCGATTAAAATTCCGCGTCGTAATGCTCTTTACTGGAAAGATGATCGATTGATAATTGTTATCAATACCCTTAACTTGAATGCACTGCGGATTTTACGTCAAGTTATGCGCTCTTAATGTACATTCCATCAGCATTTGTCGACGCTGCGTTCACCACTGAAAGAAATTCATCGAGGCAGCTCGAGTTGCTACGTTACCATCATTGTCGTCGAGCTCTAAAGGCTTAAAAGGGGAATATCCCACGTACGTAATTGGAATAGGAAAATGACTGCGTAGACCCAAAATACAACTTCAACACGGAAGGAAATCAATGCATGAAGCGTAAAGTAACCGATAATAACTAATTACAGTGATATTAAATGACGACGTATTCAAAATATCCTTTGAGGCGGGAGCCCGTGAGCATTCCAATACTTAGTACATTAATTTCTCACTGAATGCGAATGAAGGACAGAGAATTTTATGTTTAAAAATTCACCTGAATGTTTCCCCGTTACTTCTATTGCTTCAGGCGTTTCGAGGAGGTACAGCATATCAGTAATTAAATAATACTGCTCCAGTTGCACTGTCCACTCACATTTAACGTAAATAAAAACTCATTTAATTCACGGCAAAGACACTTGTCAAGGTATTTCAAAAATTGAGACTTACCAATGAAGAACTCGGGGGTTTTCCGATTAAAATTCCGCGTCGTAATGCTCTTTACTGGAAAGATGATCGATTGATAATTGTTATCAATACCCTTAACTTGAATGCACTGCGGATTTTACGTCAAGTTATGCGCTCTTAATGTACATTCCATCAGCATTTGTCGACGCTGCGTTCACCACTGAAAGAAATTCATCGAGGCAGCTCGAGTTGCTACGTTACCATCATTGTCGTCGAGCTCTAAAGGCTTAAAAGGGGAATATCCCACGTACGTAATTGGAATAGGAAAATGACTGCGTAGACCCAAAATACAACTTCAACACGGAAGGAAATCAATGCATGAAGCGTAAAGTAACCGATAATAACTAATTACAGTGATATTAAATGACGACGTATTCAAAATATCCTTTGAGGCGGGAGCCCGTGAGCATTCCAATACTTAGTACATTAATTTCTCACTGAATGCGAATGAAGGACAGAGAATTTTATGTTTAAAAATTCACCTGAATGTTTCCCCGTTACTTCTATTGCTTCAGGCGTTTCGAGGAGGTACAGCATATCAGTAATTAAATAATACTGCTCCAGTTGCACTGTCCACTCACATTTAACGTAAATAAAAACTCATTTAATTCACGGCAAAGACACTTGTCAAGGTATTTCAAAAATTGAGACTTACCAATGAAGAACTCGGGGGTTTTCCGATTAAAATTCCGCGTCGTAATGCTCTTTACTGGAAAGATGATCGATTGATAATTGTTATCAATACCCTTAACTTGAATGCACTGCGGATTTTACGTCAAGTTATGCGCTCTTAATGTACATTCCATCAGCATTTGTCGACGCTGCGTTCACCACTGAAAGAAATTCATCGAGGCAGCTCGAGTTGCTACGTTACCATCATTGTCGTCGAGCTCTAAAGGCTTAAAAGGGGAATATCCCACGTACGTAATTGGAATAGGAAAATGACTGCGTAGACCCAAAATACAACTTCAACACGGAAGGAAATCAATGCATGAAGCGTAAAGTAACCGATAATAACTAATTACAGTGATATTAAATGACGACGTATTCAAAATATCCTTTGAGGCGGGAGCCCGTGAGCATTCCAATACTTAGTACATTAATTTCTCACTGAATGCGAATGAAGGACAGAGAATTTTATGTTTAAAAATTCACCTGAATGTTTCCCCGTTACTTCTATTGCTTCAGGCGTTTCGAGGAGGTACAGCATATCAGTAATTAAATAATACTGCTCCAGTTGCACTGTCCACTCACATTTAACGTAAATAAAAACTCATTTAATTCACGGCAAAGACACTTGTCAAGGTATTTCAAAAATTGAGACTTACCAATGAAGAACTCGGGGGTTTTCCGATTAAAATTCCGCGTCGTAATGCTCTTTACTGGAAAGATGATCGATTGATAATTGTTATCAATACCCTTAACTTGAATGCACTGCGGATTTTACGTCAAGTTATGCGCTCTTAATGTACATTCCATCAGCATTTGTCGACGCTGCGTTCACCACTGAAAGAAATTCATCGAGGCAGCTCGAGTTGCTACGTTACCATCATTGTCGTCGAGCTCTAAAGGCTTAAAAGGGGAATATCCCACGTACGTAATTGGAATAGGAAAATGACTGCGTAGACCCAAAATACAACTTCAACACGGAAGGAAATCAATGCATGAAGCGTAAAGTAACCGATAATAACTAATTACAGTGATATTAAATGACGACGTATTCAAAATATCCTTTGAGGCGGGAGCCCGTGAGCATTCCAATACTTAGTACATTAATTTCTCACTGAATGCGAATGAAGGACAGAGAATTTTATGTTTAAAAATTCACCTGAATGTTTCCCCGTTACTTCTATTGCTTCAGGCGTTTCGAGGAGGTACAGCATATCAATAATTAAATAATACTGCTCCAGTTGCACTGTCCACTCACATTTAACGTAAATAAAAACTCATTTAATTCACGGCAAAGACACTTGTCAAGGTATTTCAAAAATTGAGACTTACCAATGAAGAACTCGGGGGTTTTCCGATTAAAATTCCGCGTCGTAATGCTCTTTACTGGAAAGATGATCGATTGATAATTGTTATCAATACCCTTAACTTGAATGCACTGCGGATTTTACGTCAAGTTATGCGCTCTTAATGTACATTCCATCAGCATTTGTCGACGCTGCGTTCACCACTGAAAGAAATTCATCGAGGCAGCTCGAGTTGCTACGTTACCATCATTGTCGTCGAGCTCTAAAGGCTTAAAAGGGGAATATCCCACGTACGTAATTGGAATAGGAAAATGACTGCGTAGACCCAAAATACAACTTCAACACGGAAGGAAATCAATGCATGAAGCGTAAAGTAACCGATAATAACTAATTACAGTGATATTAAATGACGACGTATTCAAAATATCCTTTGAGGCGGGAGCCCGTGAGCATTCCAATACTTAGTACATTAATTTCTCACTGAATGCGAATGAAGGACAGAGAATTTTATGTTTAAAAATTCACCTGAATGTTTCCCCGTTACTTCTATTGCTTCAGGCGTTTCGAGGAGGTACAGCATATCAGTAATTAAATAATACTGCTCCAGTTGCACTGTCCACTCACATTTAACGTAAATAAAAACTCATTTAATTCACGGCAAAGACACTTGTCAAGGTATTTCAAAAATTGAGACTTACCAATGAAGAACTCGGGGGTTTTCCGATTAAAATTCCGCGTCGTAATGCTCTTTACTGGAAAGATGATCGATTGATAATTGTTATCAATACCCTTAACTTGAATGCACTGCGGATTTTACGTCAAGTTATGCGCTCTTAATGTACATTCCATCAGCATTTGTCGACGCTGCGTTCACCACTGAAAGAAATTCATCGAGGCAGCTCGAGTTGCTACGTTACCATCATTGTCGTCGAGCTCTAAAGGCTTAAAAGGGGAATATCCCACGTACGTAATTGGAATAGGAAAATGACTGCGTAGACCCAAAATACAACTTCAACACGGAAGGAAATCAATGCATGAAGCGTAAAGTAACCGATAATAACTAATTACAGTGATATTAAATGACGACGTATTCAAAATATCCTTTGAGGCGGGAGCCCGTGAGCATTCCAATACTTAGTACATTAATTTCTCACTGAATGCGAATGAAGGACAGAGAATTTTATGTTTAAAAATTCACCTGAATGTTTCCCCGTTACTTCTATTGCTTCAGGCGTTTCGAGGAGGTACAGCATATCAGTAATTAAATAATACTGCTCCAGTTGCACTGTCCACTCACATTTAACGTAAATAAAAACTCATTTAATTCACGGCAAAGACACTTGTCAAGGTATTTCAAAAATTGAGACTTACCAATGAAGAACTCGGGGGTTTTCCGATTAAAATTCCGCGTCGTAATGCTCTTTACTGGAAAGATGATCGATTGATAATTGT